>JAUTBW010074748.1:0-10562 GCA_032361425.1 Peltospira smaragdina
AAAAAAAAAAAAAAAAAAAAAAAAAAAAAAAAAAAAAAAAAGATCAATGAACCGACGATATACCGTGGCGACTAGAAGTCACGCGGTCCACCCCTAACGTGTTTGAGCCTGTGGACATTCAAGGCACTGGACTATATGTATAGATGTATAGACGTATGACTGTATCTATATTATTGTATATATGTCGGGTATGACTATACACACATAGATATAAACACATTGTCACAGGGGATTAAATCCTTTCTGGCCTCACAAGTTTTGCCTCAAACCGTCTGTGTGTGTATGTATGTATATGTGTCTTCTGTACGCAGGGAAAGAAAAAAAAATAAAAAAATAAAAATAAAAAAAATAATAATAATAATAATCCCCCGCACACACACACAAACAAAAACAACCAACAAAAAAAAAAAACAAAATAAAAAAAAAATAAAAAAAAAAAAAAAACATACACAGCAAAAATCAAAACTCATCTGCTCATTAAGATATAATGAACGCGCAATGGCTAACGATTTGTAAAATAGTTTTCAGAAATTTTAAAGAGTGGCAATAAGGGCACATGATATGGCGAAGGGGTGTACGCCCACAGCATCCCCCTATGTGTCCGCCCTGACGGGAATTACTCATTGCTTTGCATTGTTAAACACATCTGCGTCAATTATTATTTAAACAAAAGACAGTTGTGACATTTTAGTCTAGGTCAATCTCAGCCTTTTAAACGCAAATGTCGCACAGTGCTGACCTACTTAATGTCCAAACAAAGTACTAATTGAAAATATATACATTTGATTTGTCCTTAAATTTACCTTTTATAACCATTTACATAATCGCCAAATGTGGAATATTAACGATATATTTAGATATTTTCTGAATTATTTTTACGCGAAAAAAAAAGAAAAGAAAAACAACGGCCGTTCGGATTCCTAAGGTTTGATGTACTATTTTTGAGTCATGACAAGCATTCCCCGTCTAAATATACAGTCACGATTTATGTCGATCAATTCCGAATAAATACGAATGGTTCTGATGTAATATTTTCTCCTTTTACCTCGAAAGAGTTCCAACATTAAAAAATGAAAACAACCCTGAGGGTCGGTAGGGAATTCCCTTCTCTGTGGCTTTATTCAAAAGTTTTCGGATATACAAAAATGAGGTTTGTAATCTAAAATAATTATACTTTTCATTTATAATAAGTATTTAGGGAAATAGAGACCTCTATTCCGTGTCATTATGCCTTGAAGGTAATTATCTTTTTGTATGTGGTTTTTAAAGTTTTTGTCTTGTCTGTGCATCATAAAGATAAATAGGTTAAACATTCTGCACTATATTTTATCCCTATTAAATAGCGACCTGTTTTACCTATCTGTGTATTTGATTAAAAATAAGAAGAAAAGAAATGGAAAATAAAACGTTTTAGTCACTACAAGCATTAGGACGACTAGAAATAGCAGATACAAAGATACTAATATCCTAAACAAAGCAATTTCTTAAAATTACATTGTCGATTTACCATGTTGAACACTGGTTAGTAATACAACATATAAGCACTATACTACCTGAATTACACTTGTCAGCCTTCGCTATCAAGGGATATCGTCAGACGTAAATACAAATTTCGCCATTTTGTTTAAGCGAGGCGGGTGCCCCCGTGAAAGAACATATAGCGTTTGTATGTGACCTAGATAGCGACAGTAGCAAAAATTAAAACCACGAGGGTCGGTAGTGAATTCCTTTCACTGATGCTTTATTCAAACGTTTTCGGAGATAGAAAAATCAGGTTTGTAATCTAAAAAAAATACTTTTCATTTATAATAAGTATTTAGTGAAATAAAGACCTCTAATTCCATGACATTATGCCTTTAATCTGTACGCGATTGTAGCGTCATTGCGAAAATGCCTAACAGTATTTTGCTGCCTTATTGGGTCATAATTTTTTTCATCTTGACCGACTGATAGCTTCTTCATAATTATGGATACAAATGTTACACTGATTGCGTGATTATAATTGAGTATATAAAGGTTTTCCCGTAACTACCTCGGGACAGTCAGTTGTCAGAGGCTAATTCCACGTGCATGTGTATCCGAAATTTACACAGAAACAATAATATTATTGTTAACATTTGGACCGACGTTTCCAGATTTGTTTTCACTCGAATTGGTGGTATTGACTTGTTACATGAATGAATGAATGTTTAACGACACCCCGGCACAAAATAAAAATCGGCTATTGGGTGTCAGAAAAAGGTGTAAAATGAAATGATTAAAGGGAAAAAATTAAATGTTGTGAAAACAAAACCAGCTATCAATGAAGTCTCACCTTGGATCTTCCTCCACCTAAAGCCCCGGTCCCGGCATAGATCCTGCTGACGTGGTCCCCATTGAGACCCCAGATCTGTCGGTACACCTCGATAAACCGACTCAGCATCTGTGGCTTGTTGGCCAGACCCAGGCTCTCAATCTGCTTGGGCAAAATCTGCATGAAATGATGTCATCTGTTATTAACTGTTTCTTTACTACCTGTGTAGATATTAGGAAATCAGAATGGGAAAGGTACGTTTACCAGTTTAGACTAATCCGTTATATAGACAGTTATTAAAACAAACAATTAGAAATGATTACGGGATGAAGTATGGGTTAGGGGAGAGGATATATGATCAATTAAAATTCACCTACAGCAGACTCGGTCTAAACCAGACTCTGTGTAATCTGCACTCAATAAAACAAATTATTATAGCAAAACAATACTTCTGCTGTTCTCTATTACATTTACAAGCATGGCATAGGCAAAAACTATTTTACCATACGTAAGACCTCACCTCCAGACCTAGCATGGTCTGTACAGAGTTGGTGCGGTCCAAGCAGTCGATACAGTTTGTCCGGATTGTTCCCGTTTGTTGTCTGCAACATAATAATAATTAATATTTAATAATGCACTCAACACATTTTTATTACAAGTTATGCTGGCGTTGGAAACATTTCTAATTAGAAAAATACTAGTAGGCTACTTAACTGACATAGATCAATTTCAGATCAATTGCATGACAGATGGCTGCTTTTGTTTGCAACATAGGGGAAATTTCAACATAAAACTTTCTTAATTAAAAAACAAATTGCTGATAAACACAGCATTAATAAATCACAATTCAAGATCACAACCAGCAGGACTATTAGTTTAGAAAAATGTAATGGATTGTAATGTTAAAGTAAACCATAACAACACTGCTGTTAAGAATAATTTTTAATTTAACATTGTAGATAATACTTAATATGCTGACTGGTTTATTAAAGTGGAACATGGCTAAACACATTTAATTCAACATTGTTGACATAATATAATGTCATGTAGTCTTATAAAGTGCTAATACATAGTCCAACTTAAAATGCCATTACTTTTATTTATTAATTATAGAAATCTTTGATGAATATATAAAAGATATTTATATAAAAAGACATTCGTATATGTTTCAAGTTGACATTAGGACTTACTTCTTGGCAGTTCCATCTTCAATGTAGCAGAAGTCAAACTGGTGAAGGTATTTAACAAGCTTTGACTTGAGCTTGTCCAGGTTTTTCAAATTTGTGCCTCTGATCTCTGAGTGGTAGTCGAAGTGGATGTACGGAATGTCCTGGGAGTGACGGGAAGCCTTGTGGTGGTTCTGTACAATAAACACATTTAGTTTTAGTCATCATCTACTAACATGGCAGTCATTTCACACTCAGGCCAATGAGAAAATACACACACATAGAATAACAACAACAATAATTTAAAAAAAAGAAAAGAAAGAAACTGCAAAATTTGTTAGACAATTATGATTCAGTCAATACTAGAAAAAATTATCGATTTTAGTTCAACCCTCAATTTCATTAAATGAAATATAAAACTTCAGTCTTTATAATAAACAAATGGAAGTTCAGTTTAGTTTGAAAACAGACTTGGTTGTCCAAAAACAAATAAGCCAAAATATATCTATCTTAGAACATTACCACAGGCTGGATTTTTTAATAAGCCTAGGGCCACTTCTACTACTACTAACATTCTTTTTACAAATCAGAAGCCAAAAAGAACAACTTAATTTTTTGTTGTTTTATACTTAATCTGTTCTATTGTTTAATTATATACTCCACACATTTTTATCAATATTTGTTACGATATCTTTATATGTCTATATATAAAAGGTCCTAGTAAGTTTGTGAGTTTGTGACCAATCCTTTTGTTAATATACAATAAAAGCTGAAGTGCTCACTGATGGGGCTTGATACCCAAATAGCCCTACATACTGTGAGCTGTGTGTCTGGCTTTACCTATGAGAAATACTGAAAGAAGCACACCTCGAATGCTTGACTGAGCATCCTCTCTCCCTCTTTAGCCCCCAGCAGGTTAACAATGACCTGGTCCCCATACTGCTGCTTCAACATCTGTAGGTGTCGGTCGTACGCAGGGGCTGACGCCTCGTACCCACGTGACATGTGGATCTTGTGGGATCCAACCTGGAGTTGGTGACAGAT
Source organism: Peltospira smaragdina (assembly GCA_032361425.1). NCBI lineage: Eukaryota > Metazoa > Mollusca > Gastropoda > Neomphalida > Peltospiridae > Peltospira > Peltospira smaragdina. The sequence goes on from JAUTBW010074748.1 coordinate 4,504, forward strand.
AAATAAATTAATTAATTAATTAATTAATTAATTTTAAAAAAAAAAATGGAATGAGAGATAAGTTAGTTATGAATGAAAGACAATATATGAAACCTTTAACCAAATTCAAGAACAAATTTCATTTGTATAGAATACAATAGTAAGACAGTTTATAAATAGTTAATAAATCAAATTAATAATAGAAATGTAAATAAAAATTACATTAATTTTACAACTTAAATGATTCACAATGTACTAAATAATGTTAAACATTTAAGGAGATTATGATTTACCTGAATTCCCGTTTGTTCCCAAAAGAGAGGCACAGATCCTCTGGTCTGGATGAAGGATGAAACTTGGTTCTCCAAAAATATCACCTATAAAAATATCCTGCACGTTTAAAAATTGTGTCGGACTAAATAACAAACTTTATCATTAGAACTGGGTACTGAAAAAAAAAAAATGCATTTAATCATTTAAAACATATGATAATTTGTTTAGTCGAAAGATATCTGACGTAATAAATCAATTTTATTTTTTTAATGTATGTGAAAGAATATATATATTCTCTATCACAACTGTATTATGAAACTGAGTAAATCAATATAATAAACTTTTCTAGTAATTAGCAATACAAAATTTCCACATCAAACTGTAAAGCCTGCACCAACTCACCTGTTCTGTTTCACAAAAGTTTGCAACATGTCCATCGTCATTTGTTCCACGGACGTTGAATCGAGTGCCGGCTCTCTCACAGCTGAGGCGAGATATGAGACACGCCTTGGCCTGTCGGTGAGCAGCGTAGATTGTGCGGATCTCCACCCCCCCACACATCATCTTCAGCAGCCACTGGCCGCAGTCAATACCGTAACGCTGGAAATGCACGTGCAGCATCCGATTCCTGTCAGAGACAGAGATAGGCACATTTACTGAGAAAGCTATAAATTAATATTACTGATATAGTAGTGTGTTATTTACACAAATCTCAAGACAAGAGTACAACTAAAATGTATTAGTAAAAAGCAAATGCAAAATATGAGTAAAAGCCATTAAAAAAGTAGTAAAGAGAAAGTTTTTTTTAGTAAAACAATAAAAACATTTGTAAAATCATTAAAAACATTAGTAAAAACCACAGTAACATGAATAAAACAAAGAACATCAGTTTAAAAAAATAGAACCATTGGTAACCACAAAAATAACCCACTTAAGTAAAATTGTATACAATCAAGAAGTTAACATTACTGAAAATCAATAAATCCTAAACAATAAATACCCCCTCCCAAAACCCCAAACAAACACAAGCCAAAAAACAACCCAAAAAGACCTACATTAAAATCTCAAGCTATTAGCAAAACAGCTATCAATATTACCCCCCACACACACCAACCCCTCCACACGAAAAGTCCTGCACTCACCAGAAGAACCTGTTGTCAGTCTCATACTCCTGCTGCTTGCGCTGTGCACACAGACTGAGGTCCCAGGGCTGGCCGGAAGCCGACCACGAGAAGTAGAACGTTCCCGAGCTCAGCAGCTTGCGCACCTCCCCCACGTGCTCCTCGTCGCTGGGGTCGTTACGCAGTGGCAGCAGCTGCACTGACGTGATGCGAAACACCTCCGACTCCACGATCTTACCCACAGACAGGCAGCCCGTCACCATCACCAGGTACATGATTGTCTGGTTACCTGCAGAAATTTGTTAGTAAATTTTTTATTTATTATGTTATTTTTTTTTAATTAATGGTTATATTGGCATCGGAATAATTTTCATTCGAAAAAACCCTGAGGCTACCATACTGGGATCAGTCTCTGATTGACCACATGTCAGTCAAGCACTATAACCACTAGGCTACAAAAATAATGCCATATGTTACAACTTACATTGGTCTGGTTTTAAAACAATTTAATAATGGATTCATTTACCTTGCTTAAAGATATACTATCAGTTTTTATGGTGAGATAATTAATTTGCATTTATTTTTAGTAATGGATTTTTAAAATTACTAAAAAATTACCTAATCAAAGAATAAGAAATTTCACTTACCAGGCTTAAGATGGAGTATAATTTTTATTACAATCTGATTTTTGTGTGGATATTCATCTTTCAAAATATAATATAATCAATGGATCAGAAAATGCATGTTTCAGGCTTAAAAATGCACTATAATTATGCAATTATTTTATAGTCTGTCTGAAAATCTACAGGGTCCAATTTTTTCAGTATCACATCACAACTTGCTACACAATTATAACATTTGTTAATATAATTAAATTTTTAAAAACAAAATGCACACTGCATTACATGACAGTTTTATGTTATAACCTACTATCTTATGTTTAAACAATAACAGATAAATTTTCATATGTATACAAACCTACCATTATTTAAAAGTATGCATATTGTGGAAATAATTTATATGCCTAAATTTCTGAGATTGTACATTCATTGCATTCCTCACTGGCTGGCTAACACAATGCAACTCTGTATAAATAGTACCTGTGTTTATTTGCAGGACACCCAAGCAGCCATAAGCATCCAACACCTTCGTGTACTGTTTCTTTAGTGTGTCCATCTCAGCTGATGCTGTAAAATCACAACCAGCACCAAATTCATTTTATTTTACAACTACAACATCATGATCATCACCAGTGATTATTCAACATTTAATTAATTTTAAAATAAGCCTATTTGGTACCTGAGACACATTGTAATGTTATTTAATAACTGAACAGAACACCACAATCATATATACATATTTTTAATAAGTTCCCCAATCAAATAAGATTTGGAATATAGTTCAGTTAATAAGTTCTCTCACCTTACCTAGAGGTAACAAAATTTATTATCATTTGTGGATATGAACATGAACTTTTTCAAGTTGAATACCCATTCACTGGTACATATTTTTAAACCAACGGTTTCCCTATCAGAATAAACCCAATGGCTATCATGGATAAATTACAGATCAACCATGCATTGAAAGGGAGTAACATTTTATTTAACAATGCAGTCAACACATTCTAATGGATTAATCAGACATATAGTAAGAGACTATGGAAATCCACTGTAAAAATAAGGCCTCTCTCTGATCAGCAGCAAGGGATATGCTATGCACTATTCATGACAACATGCCAGGTTCTTTGACAAACATGAAACACTGGAAAAATAAGAATTAGCCCAATAGGTTGATTAGGACAACCCACCACATCATGATTGGAAATTTTATCATTATGTCATGCTCTCTTCTGACTGGATTACACACCAATTGGCTTATGCTTTGTTCTGAATAAATTAACAATGCCAACTTGAAATACTGCAAACATAACTTTAATATTAAAATACTGTCTACTAAATCTGATCACATTCTGAGCAATATTTCTCAAAATAAAATTACTGTTAGAATAATGATTTCATAACTCTAATCAAGTACATATGTACAAGTTTTTAGTTATTATATAATGCTATGATGCAATTTTATTTTATTTTCATAAATGGAAGGATGTAAATTGTGAAATTAATGCGAGTGTTAAAATGAATTAAAAACTAAATGTTTACCATTAAACTATAGATCTAAAGGAGAAAAATGAACAGAAATAAAATTACATTAAATAGAGATAAAAAATTATATACTTGGGACAAATACTGTGTTTCTGCACACACGTTAATTCCACAGATTACATCCCCCTACTAACAGATTTCTTTCAAGCACTATAAAGTAAATCTAGGTGCAAACATCTTGATGAACTAAGTCAATATTAGTAAGCTGGCTTTAACATATATGCCTTCATGGCTTCTGCTCAAGAACAAGGACAACAAGATCTTGCTATTTTGATACTGGCATTACCAGACACATACTGAACACAGTCACAGTGTATCTGCTTTAGATAGTGACTATCTACATTCACGTGTGGAAATATTAGAAAGGTTCACTTGTCCCAGAACAAGTAGTCTGTAAATTTACTTGTCCTGACAAAAAGTTACTTGTTCTGATTACTATAATTTAAAAGAAAAAAAGAAGCTTTATCTAGATCCCTTTCCATGACTTTGTCTTTGGAAGAGGATTTTATTTGACATGAAATATGTTTACATGATTCTTCATGAATTGTCAAAGACATTTCCGATAAACAAACTGGAAGTACTGTCAGCAATGAGTGGATATTCACAGAACACAAAACAGCATACAGTTCTGTTGTTTGCTTTTTGCAGCCAATGGAAATCTATAAGCCAATGGTTTTGAAATTTCTTTATTTTATTTTTTGCTTCATATTCATGAAGGGGGTTTCGATTGGGTGCCTGACAAACCAATTTTAATTATAAATTTGTCCATTTTCAATATTTTATTTCACCGTATGTCTGCTATGAGGTGAATATAATGGACACAATAGGCTAGACATATAGGGAATTGACCAATAAAAGGCTGTCTGTTAAAATCAATTCCAAAACGGAATGTCATTTGTAAATACCATGAAGAACAGTACAGTATTTACAGGGTCTGTTTAATATTTTATAATCCACTTGTCCATTGGCAAGCACTATGAAAAAAAAGTACTTGTCCAGCCTTATTATGTACCGAGTTGGGCAAGTTGGGCATATCCTTATTGGTCAAAAGCCGTCTTAGGTCAGGAACCATCCTATTTTACGTACAGCTTGTTTATTACGTATCTGCTCATACATGAACTTTGATAACAAAATATTTCTGTACCAGAAAGTATTTATTACTGATAAAATGAGGAAAAAACCCAGTAAAATGTTATTTCAGAAACAAAACTATGAACCTGCATTGTACACGATCATTATTTCATTTAGTAGCAATGATTAAAAAAATATACTATATCAGTAACAACCTGCGTCTAAATGATCATTATTTGATACCAGCGAAATATTCTGTCAGTCACGTCTGCTTTCAATGCTTTTCATGCTACCAGAAGTAGACTTTTTGACAAATTTACCTATGTAACGGTTTCTGTTCGAGACAATATAATGTAAACATTTGAGCGTCGTATGGATTTCATCTGTTGGCAGACTGAACTAATATGGTTTAAAATATTTTATTAAGTGATTTTTGATTGAATACGGTTATAATTCAAGTAATTAAACTGATTGTGTAATTATAATCATTGTAGCCATTGTTTTGTTAGTGTAACGGATTCCGACCGACGGCGATACCAATTCCAGACCCCCAACACTACATGGTCATGATCATGGTGAATACTTGATGAGATACATTAAATGTGACAGTTCATGAGCAAATTAAAAGCACAGTTACATTTGTATTTGAAAATTAAATTAAAATTTGTGACAAAAATATTACAGAGACTGCAGTTTTAAGATATAAATTAATATCAGGAAAATTATTGATTCCATCATCATCATCATGATCATGTCAACCCTGAACCCATAATATATTTTTAAAAGAAATAAACATACACAAAACAACAACAGCGCCAGATTCAAACATCAAACTATCTTCTTTGCATTTGCTTTCCATAATCACACTATAAAGCGTCTCATTATCTGGTGGAAGTTTATGGAAAATACGATAACCCTTGCCCATTGCCATTTTTATCAGCTAGAGCGGAAATCTTTTTTGTTATCCCAGAGTTACCTATCCTTGAACATACACCCACCGCCGACAGGGTGTGATTCAGTTGATTCTATTTGAACGAAACCACCAGTGTAGTTCTCGAATTATTGATTCTTGTTCTTGTTCTTCTTCTTCAAACATTCGAATATTATATATTTTTTTCCTTCTGCTTTGTTTGTTTGTTCACTTATTTATTTATGATTTTATGCCCCTCGTACCACTCTTCCGCTGTTGCAGGACACAATCATAATTATGACAATAATTAATATTATATAATCATCAGACAAATTAAATTAAATTAAATTAAATTAAATTAAATTAAATTAAATTAAATTAAATTAAATTAAATTAATAATGATGATGATGATGTTTTCTGTCATATATATAATTATGTTTACAACAATTTATTTATTTATTTATGTATTTATTTATTTATTTATTTATTATTATTATTATTATTATTATTATTATTATTATTATTATTATTATTATTATTAT
>JAUTBW010074859.1:0-10557 GCA_032361425.1 Peltospira smaragdina
ATCCACCAATCACAGCTCTAGTTGCATTTTATCCTTATAATTTTAACGGTACACCTTCAACTTTGACCTGCCAGTCATGATTTGGTACAATAATACCTGTAATGACACCCCCCCATAACTATAAGGGAGCGTTTATGCATCACACCTTGCAAAGCTTGAAGACAAGAAAGTGTAAACAAAACACATCTAACATAAAGATGTTACAATCTCAATTCAATAAGACTTATGGAAGTTAAAGATCTGACACAATCATTATTTTAAATCCTACACCGAGTATTGTTGTAGCCCACTACGAGTTTTATATGTCTGGCTTTGTGGACTGGTTTAGGGATTGTTTGTGTGTTTATTATGTGTGTATGTCCGGGATGGGGTGTGGGGTGTGGGCTATTGTTAAGTTTGGGGTTGTGTTTTTTCTTGTCTTCTTGAATTTTTACCTCCACAGCTCTCCACACCTGTTTTATCATTTTAAAAAATTCAACTACTTGATACAAACAAAAACAAGGTGTTATATATAGCATTGTCCAATTTATTCCCAGGTAGAAATCACAGAGAGGCTATAATGATGACTGTTTGGCATCAGCAATAAACACACAACTTACATTCTCTACATGTTAGCAACAGACACAGGTACTGTATGTAGTAAACAGAAAACAAGTCGTACACAGTACTGTATATTAAGTAACAACATTTAGTATTATTAAACATCTGTGATACTTTCTCTTCTTCCGTGCCTGATAGAAAGGCATGCACCGTATATATTTATTATTGTTATTTTTAATGTTTTTAATCAACACAAAAGCCAATATAATTAATGTGCATTATCTTGAAATAAGTTGTTTTATAAGTGCACAAGCAACATTTTGAAATAATTACAAAATGTCACAAACACTTAAGATCATTAATAATTTTGGCAATTTTCAAATTCTGTCAGAAATAATATTTTGTTTCATAATTATTCTGATCTGTAACATTAATACTTGATGTTTGATGATGGCACTTTAAAAACTGTTTTCCAAGAACAACAAATAACTAATTTGTGTATTTTTAATAACTGTTAAAATTAGTAACACAAGAAAATCATCAGGATGATTATTTTAAGAACAGGATTTAACAAACAAACAATAACAAATCATGCAACAAACAATAATAAATCTTATATTTGTAGCTTTTTAAAACGAATGATTGAGTTCCTGAGTAGATTGCTATTACACAACGAACAAGACTGACAAGATGCCATACATTAGTACTGATGTCTAACAATACAAAAGAGAACGACAAATACTCTGTAGTCCACAACAATCACAATATTCTCATATATCTTGATCCACACATAAATAACATATCATTTAGTTTATTAAAGTGAATTCAAATTTAAAAAAATTAAAACTTGAATAATTTTATGTCTTTTGCTTATGTAACTGTCTTTTGCTTATGTAACTTGCATTAATTTTTTTCAACTCTGAAAGTGTTTTTTTTTCATACATATGAAAACTTTCAAGAAACTGAAATGTCACAATCTACAATTTATTATTTTAACTAAGCTGTGACAATAATTTAGGTTACAATAATATAAAAGAAAACTGCTAATACCTTCTTTGCAATTACAAATTCCTGAATTTAAAGCCCATACAAATACCATGACATACCTTTATCTTCAGACAAATTTATTCCTGATTATCATCTTATGCATGCTAAGTTCTGTATGGCATGTAATGCAATTCTTATATGCTGTATGTTAAGGCCATATGTCTGAAGGTGAAATTTGAAATTCTGTTTATAGCATGATACATTGAACATCATCTGTTATCCTAATTTCAAGACTTTTGCTTTTAACAGGTGACATTAATTATTTGTAATGGAATCTACTGTTGATAAAAAAAATTAATGATGCACTCAACACATCTTTAATAAGTTATATCGGAAATATGTTAATTATTTGTAATTATTATCTATTGTTGATAATAATTTTAAAAAATTAATAATAATTTTTAAAAAATTTAAAAATTAATTTATATCGGAAATATTTTAATTAGGAAATAAACCACTGTGGCTACCTGACAGGGATCGATCTCAGATTAACCGCATGTCAGACCGGCGCCTACACCACTAGGCTATCAAGGCACCCACGTCTAGTGTTGAAGCCTGAGCTGTACCCAAGTTGTTGATTAGCTGGAGAATTATGAGATTATCAGTGTTTGTGTGTAACTGTAACTGTAACTGCAGCCTAAGCAGATGGTCTGATATTGACCCCAGTCAGTGAACCACTAGGTTTTGTCCGTAAATATATTACTGACCTCAAAAATGTATTGACTATATCATGAAATAAAGAAATATTAATACAAGACAAGTCCTAAAGCTTCTTTCTAACCTTTAGATTATGCTTCAAAATTTGATAAATAGACTGTAGAGTTAAAGTCTTAATTCATCCATTATTGGTGCGTTCAGTAAACAGTCTCCAAACAGTCATTTATACAAGATTATGGCTTCGAGTAAAACTGAAAATACTAATGTATTTATTTCCCCCCTCTAAAAAAACAACCCAACAATAATCTGTTTTATAAAGCTGTTATTTTAGCTGTTACTGAATGAAACAAGTCAAACTACAATGGTTTTATGATCACAAAGATTCCTTCTATTTACTGTATAATCCTTTTGTCTTGGGCCATTTTCATTAATATATGTAAGGGCCACTGAAATTGTTTTGATTACAAAAATCCTATATACTATAATGCTATCTATATTATATATTAATTTAAAAAATAAAGCAAATCCAAATTACATTTGGTTAATAAACTGATAATATTGTATGCAAAGGTATACACTTTCATTTATGCAAACAAAAGATGAAAAAAGTTTTAATATATCTGCTTTGGTAAGTCTAAGAAACATCGGTGGTGCTGTAGATATAAAATAAGTATCACTGGGATCAAATCCCAAGTGACATACTAATTCAAGCTATGTGGCATATAAAAATGAAATGGGTAGACTTGTTAGTAATCACAGTTTGTCAGAAAAATAATACCTACAAAATTCTAGCTGCTATGCACTAGTTGTACAATAATCTGTGAACAAAGTCATTCACATTTGTGAAAATATTGAACAAAAGTATTAAACTGATTAAAACCTGAAAAAACCACAACAATTGATGATGGCACAGTGGCAAGAATTAACCAATATGAAAACAACACATGCATGCTAAAAAAATCTGAAAGTCTGAATCTTGAAAAATGAACTTTGGAAGTGCATTTTCTAACTTTGGAAAAAAAAAAAAAACTATAAATTAGAATATAATGCATTTCAAAAATTTTTAATGTGGAAAATAAAGACAGTTTGTGAGAAAAAGAAAGAAAGTAAAAAGAAGCGACATTTGTGAATGTCAAATTCCCTCACTGATCCAGCCAATGAAGATGCCGCCCACTGTGGCTAGTTTTACTTATAATGGCACAATTCTCAATAAAGCAGAACTCTAGGACACTCCACAAATATATATATATACACATACATGCAAAAGTTGTTATTCTTAAACAATTGTGAAGAACAAATTGTTATGAATAACAATTAAAAATATACTATCTATTAATTAAATTTTAGCTTGAAAATAATAAATATACATTATAATAATTTAATGTTAACTGCAAAAACAAAATTAATATTACAGAACTGAAATGTAAATTAGTTCAACAATAAAAATCTGAGTAACAATGCTGCATGCGCTAATATACAGATGAATGAACCATACACACTGATTGAAGTTATTTATAAATGAGCATGAATGCATCAAATAATAAGTTTATAAAACAGCAGAAGTGACATGCATCTGTACATTATACGTGATAATAACAAATGTGTAAGACAAAAACACTGCAGTCACTGCATATCTCTGTTTAATGTAGACGGACAGATAGTATTTAATGTGAAACACACTGCTGTTTAACAAAAGTGGCACCAATATTCAGTATAAGGGAACTCGAAGTTAGTAGTCTAAACACTTTCTCACTAAGATACAAATTCACATTAAACAGCAATTATTTGTCAAAGCCAGTGTTAAACTGAAATATTAATACTTTGGTTAATTATGTTTGATACAATGTATTACATCTATTTTTCATCTATAGTAGACATTTTACCTGTCTTAATTGTATCCCAAATGACATACACTGCACATATCAACATGTCAAGAAATATGTTTTTGGAATTGTTTAAACTATGTGGCCTTAGGTGCAACTGTTCCACAGGTTGTAAAACAATACTTGACACAGGTAGAAAAGAATCATCTTAACACTAAATTTCAAATAGTCCAGAAAGCCTAAATCACAACAAGACATGTTTGAATGTATACTGACTTTTTGTGCACAGATTTAACAGATAAACAAGCAATTTGCCACAAAATGTATACTGACAAAATGACCACACGGTAGTCACTGTAACATGTCATTGGTTTATGCTCATCCCCAATACCCTTTAAATTTGCTAAGCATTAAAACAGCCACCTACCATCTTTAATAATTACTAATTTTGCGGTTCAAAATAACCATTATAGAAAACCAATTTTTAAATTCTCCCAAAGGACATCAACAAACAGACTGGACCTGACTCAAAAAATGTGTTCAGTTAAAAACCGAACAACAAAATCAAACATAATAGTTGATGCATTCAGCCGACTGAGAATTACAGCAGTTTTCAAATAAATTACAACTGTCCGTCACAACTTGATGCACTACCGTCACTGGTGACATGTATCTCTTGAAGCCCTATGGGAAAACTCTCTCACATTATTTGTCATGCAGTTAGCAGCAGCAGTATCTGAGTTTGAAACTAGTACAATTATTCATCATTGTAACTAATGTCAGCTGTTTATGTTGAAATTGTTATCCTGAGAGTAAACATTCACCAATTAATTTCCAGATATCAATGTCTGTTTCACTTCTTTACCTTTGAAAATATGTACTATGCATTTATAATAAGAATCAATATTCTAAATTTAAATGCGACTCCCTAGCATTCAGCCAGTGGGTGCAGAAGGAATTATGTTGATGAATATTCATATGGGATTTCACATAGATGTACTTTACAGGAGTATAACAACAATATTTACACATGCCCACTGCCATTTTATGAACTATCAGAGCACTACAACAAGTTATATTCATATAACAGGCACAAGCTATCAACAGAAAACATTCAACATTCAGATATTTTAAACGTGAAAACAAGCACTGCAACACTATTAGTGTCCTGCTAAGGTCAGTTGCAACAATTTTCCAATTTTCATTCCATTATTGTTATACACACTAACACAACCATACTGTTACTGTTTTTCAGGCTTTATCATAAAGCAGCCATTTCAATATAGACATTACCCATTTGGATCTTAACTAAAGCATGGAATAATGGAGGGAGGGATGGAGAGCGAGAACGAGAGAGAGAGAGAGAGAGAGAGAGAGAGAGAGAGAGAGAGAGAGAGAGAGAGAGAGAGAGAGAGAGAGAGAGAGAGATGGGGTAGGACTGAAACAAAAGCATGAAAAATGGATGACAATATGCATACAATTTTAATCACTAACTACTGTTAGCCAATGAAAGCCAAAATTCCACTAATTATTTAGCAGAAATCCCAGTGCAGCAAGAAAGGCTATTATCATCAACAAGCAACAACAAGATATTTATACTGTGAACTAATGCATGATGAACCTTATTAAAAACACTCCTATAACTTAGTACAGTGTCAAATGTAAACCAATATAAAACATCTCCATCAGTAAAGACACTCTATCACTAAAGAAGAAACGTATCGCTACAATTTTAAGAATCGCTTAGTATTTTGATTTTATACTCAGGGACAGAATCCTTGAATGTTAAGCTTTAATCATTATGACATGACCATTATCTTGTCAGACCACCTGTACTCATACACTCCACACGAAGATAATTATGTCAGGTCAAAGATGGTTTGTTTTAAACACAGCCTGTATAAATACCAGGATTGTAAAATTAATTTGAAATCCTGCCTCGGACTCAGTCTTTGGCCATGTCAGAGGTTGAGCCCGCGAGCAGGTGTCTCTGAAACTTTGAACAGATATGGACACGTAAATAGTTTTACCTGTATTAACTGGCTATGGTACATTATACATGTACATGAGTAAGATGGGCATTATTAGTTGCATCTTATTTACAGCCTTGGCATTTTCAGAAACAGCTAAATTCTACTTTTCAACTGTCCAACAAGCATTAGTCGGTGGGCATATCAATGTCTAAGAGTGTTATCGATGGAATAACAAAAACAACAACAACCAAACACATTTAAGTAACAATAAAACAACTTCACAAAATAACCTGCTAAATCTGAGTTTCAAAAGAATTTGTAAAAAAGAAATGTTGCATAATTTGTCTGAAATTATGGTATATGATAACTGAATACTTTGGTAATTAACAGAACAATATGCATTATGCTGCATATTGTTCATCTAGCAGATGTACATGGAGAAATCATCAACTGAAAACAAGTTCCACCCATGGAATGTAACAAGAAATTCTGTTATCTAGAAACCCTGACTCAGTCATTACATATACAAGTTACATGCTGATGATTATCTATTCACAACCATATTCATATCATTTCATTTCACTTCACATTTCACAATCATTAAGCTTATTTCCACGCTGGAATCAGATGTAGTAAATCTTTGCTTACTGTAATTATATCCATTTGTCAGTACTTCTAACTGTAGTTTCAAAACGCATATAAAAAGTGCTCTAGTTTGTAAAACAACTCATGTTGTGTCAACTGTTTCTAGTTCATCCTATAAATAGTGACAGCATGTAACTGTCTGATAAATTACATAATGGAAAAATAATCAACAAGCTTGTTTATTAGTTTTAAAAAAGGGAGGGAAAAGGTAACCTAACAAGAAATGTTAATATAATATGACATATTATTATTTAAATCAAAATGTTTGGGCTTATTTAGGTTAGTTTTTCCTTAATATATTCACAGTTATTTATAAAGCAACTCTGATACCACTAATTCAAAATCAATAACTATTATAGTACTTTCAAACCATTATATCGAAATTTTAAATGGCAAACACTGTAGTTGAAATGTGTTTTAGTCAATAATACGACACAATACACTCATCAACTGATTTCCTGACAGTCAAACAGTCCTAGTGAACATGGAACACCAAACATGAAAATACACAAGTCTGTGGTAATACTCTCTACTGTGTTCTCCTGTAAGAAATAAGCACCTCTCTGTTTGGCTATTGTAACACACACATCTTCTTGAAATCAGATTCGAACTCGTCATCAATTTCTGTCATGTCGGGCTCCTTGCCTGTCACATCAGGCATGATCTTGTTGAGATCAATGTTCTCTCGTTCATAAAACAAAATGTAAGCAGACTTAGTGTCGATCTGTGATTCTGGTATTTCCTGCAACAAAAGTATAATAACACATATTTTAAAATGTATATCATATGATTTTAAAAATAATAAAAAACAAAAAAACTTGCTTTATATACACATAATTCTTGTTAAAAAAATAATAATTACCAAAAAAGAAAAGAAGAAAAAAGTAGCCCCATTCCATCTTAAATGCAAATAATTTTAGCATCAGTATTTGTGGTAGTGATATTTCATTCAGTGTATTCAAGACACTGCATTCATAAACAAAGCATCATCTGAAGAGCAACATAAATATTACCTTGCAGCTACTGTCATTGTAGCAGTACCATTTGCCATTGGGATTCTTTGCATAAGCAACATAATGGCCTCCACCTAAGATACCCGTGTGACACTGGAAAGAGAAAAATAAAACAACAAAGGAATTACTTGTACGTTTCTTGAAACTGTTATTGTTACGATGCTTTGCATATTTATATTTAAAATCTTTAAAATCTAGTAAATTATACTTTAATGCATTTGTAAACATGATTTTTAACCTAATTTTGATTTTGTATAAAGATATCCAAGTTTTTGAATTTTGTTTGAATGTATGCTTTTATTTTTAACCATGATGAATTTATCTGTTATGGAACTGTAAATAATTTCTACCCTGATCAATAAACTGAAGTTTCTGTCCCATAAAAACATATCTTCAGATGAGATATAAACTGCATTGCTTTAACAATAATTTTTTTTTAAAAAACCTCTTCAATATATTATTTAAAACTAAACTTCAAACCCCTCCTTCTTTAAAATATTAAATTGTAAAATAAACAAAACATGAAAGCTATAAATCTGCTTACCGACATCGACACCAGATTGTATCGTCCTGCTGAGTAGTCATCTGTGTCAGGGTGCTTCTTAACAGAACAGACTGGCTGACTGTTGTTGGTGTTTTCTGTTCAGTATAACATATGTTTTGTTAAATATATATATTTTTTTTATCTCATTCTGGTTTCAACGAATAGGGTTTTCAATGACAGTATTTAAAACCAATCATAATATGTAACAGTTAAATCTATTTCGTCAATAGTCTTTCAAAATTCATGAACAGCAGTGAAATACATTCTACTGAAAGTCATTAAAAAAAAAATATGATTAACAAATATTTACTTCTGCATGAATGATTGCCACAGTGAAACTCATATGTCTGGGATATATTATGTTTCAGATTCAGTCGTGTATCTGTGATGCAATGTTATTGTGATATTAAAAAAAAAAAAAAAACATTTTATTATTATATATTTATTTTAAAAAAACTAAGTTTATTCAGGTTATTACTATGCCATACATGATACACACAAAATGTATGCCCTACAACCACAAACTCCAATGCTATGTAGATATACCCAGTATGTCCAATACAACATACTTTCTGTTTCATCCAGCAAGACACATACTGGTAACTATTTCGGCCAGCACAGAACTAGAATAAACTAGAAGCTAGTTGATTAGTTCCCTTTTTAAAAATATCAGTTAATAATACTTAAATGATCTCACCTTCAGCTACGCCATCAGATTCATTATGCTTTGAGGAAGTGCCGTTTTCAGAACATGTGGTCCGATCAGATTCATCTGAAGCATCTGTTGTTTCTTTTGGCGATGACCGTGGAGCTAGGTACTGGGTGGGGTCAAAGTCTTTAATGGGAAATTTTACAATCTTATGAGATTTCACCCAACGTCCATTCAAGAACTGGAATCGCTTCAAATTAATTATCTGAAAATTAAAAAAGATATATTAAAAAAAGATGGATATTTAAGGTAAAAAATCCAGTTAATTACATACTTATGGATTAATTAGTTGGGTCTAGGTGAAAAAACCCAGAGATATTTTGTGATGTACATTTGCATTACAAGTCTCAAAACTCGTCCAAGTATTTGGGCCACTGTATTTTCATGTTCAGTGACCCAAACGTGTTTCAGGTGACCCAGGCATGAAATAGTATTTACTAAAACATAGTCAATTCCACACAGACAGCTTTTGGAAAGTTCCAGAAAGATTTTTGTTCAAAACATAGTACAATTATTAATATTATGTTATAGAAACATGGCCCAAATCAAAACATTTGTGCCACTAACGCTATTAATTATCAATATTTGAGTTGCCAAGACAGGAATTGGTTGCATTTAGTGAGTGGCAGTTTCAATCCCTGCATTATCTACTTTTCATTAATTACCACTAATAATTGAGACAGAATACTTGTTAAAAATAACATATGCAGGAAAATACTGTATGGATAATATGAAATTAGTAAGAATGAAAGAATGAAATATTTTATCTAATGCTGCACAGTAAGTTTTATTCATGGTGAAATAACATCAGACTTATAGCTAAGGTCCAGGGGCCTTATTCACAAAGGGTGTAAATTTACGTTCGAAACTTAGTACTAATCAATGTTTAGCCATTGGTCCATGACGTCAAAGACGTTACTTTCAGCCAACGAACAGACTTAAAGTTATGTTACATGTAAGTGTAACTTTACACTCTTTTTCGAATAAGGACCCTGAACATGTATTTAAGGTCCACTTGGATCAGACAGAAACCTTGCTGCTACCATGTAATGTGCTAATCCTTCCGATCAGCAGTTATCTCTCTCATACACATTCCCAGCTCATCCCAAGAGTTGTGAACATTAAAAAAATTATATGATGATGCACACATTTTTATTAACAGTTATATTGGCATTGAAGAACATTTTAATTATAAAAGTCCCTTTTAGCTCATTAACATAGATCTAACTCAGATTAACTACGTGTTAGTCTAGCACTTTCACCACTATGTCACGTAGTCTAGCACTTTCACCACTATGCCACGTAGTCTAGTACTTTCACCACTATGCCACATAGTCTAGCACTTTCATCATTATGCCACGTAGTCTAGCACTTTCACTATTATGCCACATAGTCTAGCACTTTCACCACTGTCACGTAGTCTAGCACTTTCACCACTATGTCACGTAGTCTAGCACTTTCACCACTATGCCACGTAGTCTAGCACTTTCACCACTATGTCACGTAGTTTAGCACTTTCACCACTATATCACGTAGTCTAGCACTTTCACCACTATGCCACGTAGTCTAGCACTTTCACCACTATGCCACGTAGTCTAGCACTTTC
>JAUTBW010074970.1:0-10557 GCA_032361425.1 Peltospira smaragdina
TATGAATCCTGTGATTTTGTCAGTTGTGAATGAATGGGAACTAACATGTTACTGACAATACTAGTCTTACAAATTTTCATGTTCTGTGGATTTCATTTAAATAAAATGGTCATTGGTTTTATTTACTTGATGTAGGTGCTACAAATTACATAACTCGGGACTGTGTGAGGTTATACCATTCACTGTGCCTAGAAAGGTGAGTTATAACAATTTAGAAATCGATTCATTGTGGTCCAGCTAATGCCAACATAGTAAATTGTTACAGTTTCATGATGTATTGGATACTTAGGTTTGTCAATTGATCATATTATTGAAATTAAGTGTACAGCATACATGCAAACTTAAAAGTTATAATTTAGAATGCATTTGAGTTGATATCTGTAATTGTTTTGTACTTACAGTGAAATGCCTAAGAAATTCAAGATGTATAGATTAGAAGAATATACTCAAGTTATTATTATTATAATCTATATAATTTGACACTGATTTTTTAATAGACTGTCAACTGTATTATCATTTAAAGAATAATATGTACATGTAATTTGTGATGGTTTCCCTTTGTGTGCAGTCGGAGTTATTTCAAGATGACCTGTACCCAGACACTGCGTCGGACGTGCCTGCCATGACCGCAGATGAGTGGCTGGAGGGCAGCAATGCAGAGCCCGTACTCGTAAGACTTACAGCCGCAGTGTGCACAGTCCGATTTTAGCATTGACTAGGCAGATAAATGACACAGTTTTGAAGCAGGCTAGGCAGATACATTTTACAAGTTAAGAAGTATGAGTGTAAATAAGGACAATGCTGTGGCAGAAAATGTTTCTTAGTCATTATATAGTAATTTAAAGAAACATTTTCATTTATTCCCTCAAAAACATGGCATAAAACTTCAAAAAAATTAATGTCGTGGCTCCATATTCTTTATTAGCTTCTCTGTACATCTGATAGGCAGATATAACTGTCAGTTATTATGTTTACTTGTATAAATGAGTTAAAATATATTTACAGTTTGAATTAATGAGTTTATAAACATTTATCAAATTTCTATTTATTGTTGAGGTATGTGTTCACTGTAAGTTGCTTTTCTGTAAGACATCTAAGTGATGACTGTTTCTGTGTTAGGTGTCTCTTAAAGGTGGCTTTGTATCGACAAAGAAAGAAGCCTTGAAGGTGGCTCGGAGGTCCAATGTTTTGGATAAAATGCCAAATCGATCGTCACAAGCCCCATCAAACATGTCCTCTGTTAACTCATCGGAGGCTGCTGCAGCTGCTGTCCTGCCACCCGTAAGTTGTCACCGTCAGTCCACGTAACATGGAAACCTGTCTCTTAGTCTTTGTGGTGAAGGAGCTTGGCATTGTTAAGAAATAAAGGGGTCATACTACTTCTATTTTTCTTTAAAGTCTTTCTTCATTTGTTTGAAAAATGTTGTGTTTATAACTTAACGACTGTAACTGTTGTGGTGAAGGGGATAGTTCTCTGGGCTACCGAATCATCTAATTAATGTTAACTGATATCTGCTGTTTCAGAGATTTTATAACTCTTGCGTACTTGTATATCTAATGTGTTTAAGTCTTCATTTTAACCAGTTAAATAATAACTTCTTGGCATTGCAGTGCTGCATATTTGTTTTCTTTCTTCTTTTTCCACTTTTCTCTATAACTTTATCATCAAAAAAAGTCCAGATAGCATTAAAATGATTATAACGTTTGTTATATAATTAGTGCACATTGATCATTATGTGAGATTTTACTTTTTCATTAGTAGTACTTTTTTCTTTTCTTTTTCTAAATACTAGAAAATACTAGTTAATATGTACTGATTACCATTTAATTTAATTTTTAAAAATTATTGATCAAAGGGAGATAACTAATTGTTTATATGTAGGAAAAATTTAGAAAGTTAACAAAATAGGATTTTATATTACACAGTTACATTGTTAAAATATTACACATAATGGACTTTTTGAGGGAAAAAAAATCACTATACAAAGTTATTTTATGAACACCAGGAATTAATGCAGATTTTCTTTTTTCTTTTCTGGTGGTAACAGGATTCCAAATTTTGTCCATGTTAACATCTATTATACAACACATTACATGACACACACACTTTATATTAATAGGGCAGCAATATAAATATGTGATACAGTGATTGCCATTAAGTAAAATATGTGAAAAATATTAGGGATAGCTATTTTACCAGTAGTTATGTTAGTAATGAAAAACCAGTGATGATATACAATTCATTGCTTTATTTTTAGATCTTCAGTTATACATTTTTATTTCTTAAAAATAGTCTTTTTTTATTTTATTTTATTTTTTCTAGCTTAGTGTTTTTGTGGATTCATTCTGTTGATTTCTGTCTCTATGCAGGGCTTTGACCCACAAGGGATTCTGGACGATATGCGTAAACTCAAACTTATAGTCAAAGCACATGAGCGGAGAATTAAAACGCTTGAGGAAAAACTTTCACAATATGAATAGGATGAAGAAGAAGGCCAGGCCTAGAGTACTTGAGTTTTTTTTTTTTTCGCAACGTGTGCTCTGACTTTCTCTACCATCCTTTGTTGCATTTCTGTTGTTGTTTTTGCATGGTTCAGAGTTTTGCTAACTGAAATAACATGTTATAATACTGGAGAGGAAGGTGGTGGTGCTGGCAAGCACTGATTAAATATACACCCTTCTTTGTTTAAAAAAATAAATATTGCACAATTTGTTTCGTTAACTCCTATACTAAATATTAAGTGCTGAAATAACTAGTAGATATGATTAACATAATGTTTGGTTTGTAAGACATTAACGTAACTATATTTAGTATTTTTTTAAGTTCCTACATGACTTGCATTCTTTTTATTTCCAGCTTGAATTATTTTCTATTAAAAAGTAACATCTGCATGCATTAGATATTAAACATGTACTATTTGAAAATATTTCTTAGTGTTTAAAAATCTGATATTCCTCAAACCACACTTTCACACTCGACTACCAATTTTGCTTTCTTAAGTACAAAAAATAATTTTAAAAAAAAATTAATAATAATCCTAAAAATAAATGTATATATCTTCTATTTTTTCTGTTTTTAATTTAAAAAATTTTTTATTGACTATTTATTATTTTTACATACACACAAAATGATGGTTTATTAGAGTCATTAGCATGGTTTTTATTAGTTATCCAGTAATGGTCTCTTGTGTAGCAAGTTATTTCAGCACTAAAGTATTCTTTTCAAGACATTGTCGGTTTTGGGGAGAAAATCTTCATATCCTATGTATATAAAGGATGTGTATGTCAGTGCGTGTTGTGTGGGTATCGGTTACCATAAGGGCATTTAGCTCTGAATACTACCTTACATATTCATACTGCTGCTAATACCACTGGGAGGTTAATACCGGAACTAGAAATCACTTAGTGTTTCATGCTGCGTTTGGTAGTTGTCTACCTTTTTAACATGCCTGTATCCAATAAAGTTTATAACTGTTTTGTTCTAGAGTTAACTAGATGTGACTTGCTGAATCGTCACCTTCATTTGTACTTCTTAACCATTAACATTTTGTGGGTTTTATTAGTCATGCTGTTAATAATCTACATAGTACATGCAAATACCACAGAAACACACACGTTAATAAACGGTATAGGAAAAATATTATTTGTGCTTGTGTTATATGCATGTTGCATGAGTTTCAAATTATTTATAAATTAATTTTTAAAAATGAATGTAATTGTTATTTTTTATTAGAACATCTATTGATTTTTTTTTATCATCCATGCATTAGTTAAAAAAATAATTTTAAATAACTTTTTTTTTTAAAGGCATATTTTATTATAGTTATTTCTCAGTATTCTACAAAATATGTTGACAGAAATAAATTCTGAACTAATGTATATACATTGTTTGTAGAAAGCTAAATGAATTAAATGTGTGCTACTGTATTCATGTCTTCACTTGAATATGTTGCTTTGATTTAAAATAGTTTTAGTACATTTTTGTATATTTAATTTTTTTTATTAAAAAATTTGAAGACGTCAATGCACTACACATTTTTCTTGATTTTTTATTTTTTATTTTTTTTATTTTACTTCAAATGTTCTGTTTTGTTTTGTAACTGACAAAGTGACCGGTATAGCAGAGTTTATTATAATACTTCTGATAAGTAATATTTCCAAAGAATTAAATTTATATATTAAGAGAAAGATACAGCAGTATACCTATTTTCATTAGAAAATTGCATTGTTTATTAATAGTAATTGCAAGGAAGAGTGTGTGTGTGTGTATATACAAAAACAAAATTGCCAACTAGTCCCAACTATTTTGTAATACACCATCCCACCCCCCCACGATCGAATTCAGGCAAGGTTCAGATACCGGTAATTTTTTGTTTATAATGAATCTCTGCATGCATTAACCTTGAATGGGTAGTCATTTTATCGTGAATAAAAATCTTTCCACTAGGCAGAAAAAAATGCCACACTGCAGATAAAAGTTAACTTTTCAAATGTTTGAAGGTAGGTCTACAGTTAATCAGCCGGAATTTAATCGACCACGAAAAAGTAAATATTTCAAATATATGTCCTAAATATTAATGGATAGATGTATCGTATATTAACCGGCTTTTCAACTCTTAAAATATGAGGTACAGAGCCGATAATTGCTTCAATAGCACAATGTTGGGAAAACATCACTAACGGAAACATGACACCATCGGGAATCTGTCATTTTGAGTAAACAATCATTCACGGCTGTGTAATTTGTACACCAACTGCAGTGGTATCCATCACAAGAATACATGTGTTTATCTGTGAGATATTTAACAGCTATCGGTCAATAAATGCATTGAAGGTATTTCTGTAACTTTGTATTTCTCAACAATACACCAACTGAAGCCGGACATCATAATAACAACGTTCGCGATATGACTGCATGATTAGTTTGCTATAAAGCATATTTTCTTTTTCATCAGAGTTTAATGACTGTGAAAGAAGAGAAAGTTTGCATTTATCACTTAAGATACAGCTGTTAAATAGTTGTGATGGATTGGCAATTTAGATTTTCCCCGCCCCGATACACACAAATACACACACACACACCTCCCTATTTATTATTTAAATGTTTTAGAAACACCTTTTTTTTATTTATTTTTTATAGAAACGTTGAATTGTCCATTGCCATTAGTGGTTTAACATTGCATAATAGTTTATATCTATGATATTAATTTTTTGTTGTACAATTTATTGCTGGGTTTTATTACAGTGATGATCTCTGATAATGAAAAAAATGTATTATAACATTTTATTTTGAAGAATGTTTTGTCAGAGATAGTTTTTTTTAACTGCATCCCAAATTCATTTCTAGCAAGAAACTTGTAATTTAACATTTATAAAATATACTGTATTTGGAGGGTTAAAAGGTTTTTCCTCATTCAGGTGATAAAATGTGATTCTTAGTCAATACTTGTTTATATTTCAGAAGCTTCCACCAGATTTTGATGCAAAACAGCTGATGGAAGAACTTCGACAACTGAAAGTCATGGTAACCAACCAAGATGACCATATTAGTAAGCTTGAGAAACGTCTTGCTGAGCTTGAATCTAGATCTAGGTCAACTGACGAAGAAGATGTCAAGACGGAGGATGGACCCACTGATAGTGTCGACAATGCATAAATATTTTAACATTCACTTACAGCTATAATACTTTCTTCCACTCGCGGCATTCACAAGGTGTGTTTTATTATAAGAATTTGTTGAATGTAATGATCACTTGAATTATGCAAATTTTGTAAAAGACATTAAAATTTCAAATGTTAAAACAAGTCATGGACAATTTCAGTTTTATAACACAATTATGTATATATCTGTTACTGTTTCATCCTTAAAATATGTTTAAGTACTTGAGAATTCAAAACTCTTTAAAAGAATCCATTTTTTTTTTTTAATTAAGAAATGTTAGGAATGTGATGTAATGATTTGTAAGTGTCCGTGAGGTTCTTATAGGCACTACTTCTTCGTCGTTGGTGCTTGCTCATATCTATATTTTGTAGGCTTCTGGTAGTAATTGACTTGTCAGTTATTAATTTGCAATACTGACATTAATTCTTAAGTTGCCATTGTTATGGTATCATTTTGTTGTTTATTTGGCTGACATTAATTTGGTGAAGACTGTTTGGTGTTAAAAAGAATCTGCACACACAAAAACATGATTTGGGCCATATCTGAATAATGTTTTCACTTTAATATGTTAATTGCCAGTTAACTTACCTCGTTTAGGCTCTATCTATGTGTTTTAGTAACCATCTTGTATCGATCATATTTAAATAGAAGACAAATATATCCATTTTCAGCATTTCGAGAGTAAATATTCATGTTAAAAGCTCAAAATTTTATCCACATAAATAAACGTTTATCCTAATGAGTGAACACATTTTTTTGTATTAGATGACATGAATTGTAAAACTAATTGTATATGGCCTTAAAGGATGATGATGTTACAGGTAACAGGTATGAATTACTAGTGGGCTTTGTTTTTCCATTGTTGCATCACTGTACAATCTTATCTCTGATTTTTTATGTCATTTCACTTGGTATGTCTGTGCCTTAAATTTAAAAATCATGAATGATGTATTAATTTGCTAAATGGGTAGAAAATATACATTTTAAGGTCAGTCACATTTTCAAGAAAATATCGCACATGTTACCTATTTATATTTGCTGGAATAACATCAAGGACCAAGCATTATCAGTGTTCTATAAGGTGGACTGCAACATCCACAGCATAATTCAGTAGTTAGCAGAGTGCTGTGCACCAGAACTGTAAGGGGTTAATATAATAGACTGATATTACGTGTTACACAGGCAGAGAATTGGAATCGCCTATGTGCTACATGTTTTGAGTCCAAATTATGTATTTTGATAAAAGGATGACCACTGTTGGGTGTAATGTGTTAAAGGCTCCAATGGCAGCTGACTAAATTGGCAGCAAATCAGCACTGCCATAAATATTTCAAAATGAGCATAACGTCTATCATTGGTCACCTCATCTTTTTTTTTTTTTTTTTTTATAAATATTAGATCCAAATGATATGCTGCATTTAAAAAATAAAATAAAGGTTTGATCTCATTATAGTTATATTTCACTATGATGCCAGCTGACATTACACGGAGAGATCTAGTTTAGTGTGAGACAACACAATGTACTTGGAGTAAAACTCAGAAATAATGGCTGGTTTTGTATGGTATTTTAACAGAATGAAATATTAATCTGTTTCGTGGTCATTATCAAATTACAGTGTAACAACAAGTGAAATCACTGCAGCTTCTGAACTGTATTGCATTGATTGTCAGTTTAATTTGCAATTGCTGGTCTGTTGCAAAAATTACATTAGATTACAGTACAGTGTCAGTTATGGATAAGTAAAGCCCAAAGCTAGTTCATTAGTGTATATGAAGTCATGCCTATGTTTTTGTAAATATTCACTGTGATTGAAATATATGTTGTGATGCAACTATGTACATTTCAATATGTTAATACCATTCGTGTTTGTATGTAAATTAACATTTATAAACAACATTTTTGCCTGTATATTTTGCTGATGCACGTTTCTTTCAGTTCATACAATTATTTTTTTTGTGTCATATAGCTTTCCTGGGTTAGTTGTGTTTTTTAGTAATGTGCATTGTCTGTGTTTTTATTATATATTTTTTCTCCAATTATCTTTGGTTATTTCTGTTTGATTATTTATAAAACTAATTTTCATTCTTGTGATGTGCTTTGCTTAAAATTTACACGAAAATCAAATACTTTTATATTAAAACGGTCATAATTATTACTTTTTGTACAGTTATTTTGTATAGTTAGAAGTTGACAGGGTATTGTTTATACTGGAGTAAGACAAACTTCACCAACAAATGATTGGCACAACTTGTAGATAATGGTTAGATTGTTATTTTATTTTAACCTTTCTGTATGGAATTTTCAGTGTTTACTTTATTGGGCGTTTTGCCTGTTTTACAAGTACACGTAGGTGGGATCAGTTTTAAGCAGTTTAACATTTTATATTAATGTCATGAATCTCTTGTTACTTATACAGTGCTGAAACTCTAACTCGATTGAATTTATTGGTTAAAAAAATATAAGTTATTTAATATAACTTGTAAATATTTTTTAAATGTAGAATCATTTACCTCTAATATAATTTTCACCACATAAGATGATTATTCTTGTACGTTGATGTTGCATATAGTATAAGATAATTTTGCTTGTTGCATTTCTACAAGCAAAGAACAGAAAAAGATTATTAATGCGTTTATAATTTCAAAGTACAAAGTAGTGTGATTGACTACAAAATGCTATACAGTTGGGGGGTGGGGAATTTGTTTTTCCCCCCACTAGTCCTTCAAAGCCAGTGAGTCATGTTATAAATTTAAAAACAACACTAAACATTAATTCAGTTTTATTTTTATATAATAAAATATGAATCACAAATTATTGTTGGCCAGATATTCGGTTTTTAAAGAAAGTATTTAGGAATTGTTCAGTTTATTGCCAATAATGTGAGAACGTGAAATGTGAATATTAGGATGTTGGATATGTAACACTGCTTGGTTATGTTTCATGCATTTGTATAAGTTGCAGTACATGACATTCAGCACTAGTAAGTGTCAAAATGAGGAACATCATTAGAAATAGCATTCCATTCACACATATGTGCCTTGATGTTTTTGCAAACAGCTGTTGTAATCCTTTGTTTATTCCCATGTATTCTATATGTGATCATTTAACAATTCATACTTACATTTTTAGTACAATGTTAAATACATTTATGTTCTTTGTCTCGTATTCTAATTCATAAGATAAAGTTTTGGTGTAACATAAAGCTGTGTGCTATATATATTTTTTAAAATATTTTTAAAAATATATATGCTAAAAACACAATCAAAACAGTTGATTAAATACCAATTTCAACTTGTGGGATTATTTTATACCGAAACATTAATAATTAGGATGACGTTTGTTGCATGAAATAGTAAACTTTATCTGTTGAAATATTTCCTTAGCATGTTCTTCCTTTTTTTACCTTTTTTATGTGTTTATAGAATTTTGTCTTGTATGTATTCCTTTGTTTTTTCTGGTGAAGTTTTATTGTGATGTTAGCATTCATGATAAGAATGGTATATATTTTATGAATTATGAGAGAAAAATGTTAGTATTGAAATGCAATGTTTCAAAGAGGTAAAATTGTGCATGCAGAATATTCATGCATTTAACAAATAATAATAATAATAACAACAAACTAAATATCATTTATAAAAGTGTTTGGGTTTTTTTGGTGGGGGTTTTCAGTCTCGATGTTTAGAATCAAACTAACTTAGAAAAGAAAAAGGTTTTTAAATATATAATATGGGAATGATTGCATCTTTTCTTCCATAGGTTATAGACCATATTAATTATTGTTATTTTTTGATGGGAGTTCTACATTTTTAAAATCCAAGTTCATTGTGAAAAATGTATTTGGACTGAAAATAACTACGAATAGCTTCTTTAGTGACAAATAAATTACATTATTTGTTACAGTAAAAGTTGTATGATTTTTTTTGTGTGGATTTTTTGTAATGGTTTCATGACATCTCTATTCTTATTTAATTTGCACATAACTATCTGGGAAATGAGAATAAATTGTACATATCTGATTGGATTGGAGGGTTGCAATTTGTTTACTTTTTAAATAACTATGACAGGGTTGTTGTTTTTTTAATTACTGTTTATTTGAAACCTGGCCTCTAGTCGAAATTAAGGCAGCAGAGATGTTTTAAACACTCTACCTTTGGCATAAAATTATATTTGATACTAATATAAATGGAGATACAGCATGTATAATTGCATTAGAATCTAGGACAAATAATAGATTTCAAATACTGCACGTCAAATTTTGTGATGTCTTAACGATATAATTATATTTTCAGTACTTAATAATTTGTCAGTTATGAATATGGAAAAAAGTAAACAATTAATTGTCAGCATTTCATTAATGTATATATTTTTAAATTATTAACTTTTTTCCTTCTTTTTTAATATTTTATTTTTTAAATTACAGCACAGCCAATATATTTTTTAACAAATTTCTTTTATATTTCTTTCACCTTAAAATATAAATTATTTACACATATTTATAGACCTATTTCTGCCAGGTGTTTAAACATTTAATCTTTTGTTGGTTTGGGTTTTGTAAATATTAAAACTGGTATTAGGTTATTTGTAAGAACAATTTAAGCATTAGTGTATTAATATCACCAAAACAGCATAAAATAGTGTGAAAATTATAAATGTAAGATGGTATATTGTCTTGTAATATGTGGAACCTTTTGAAGGATTGTTGTTTTGTTTTGTCACAGGTGTAATCTGGTTTGTGACTGCTGTGGGATGGAATCGCAGATAAGTCTGTTACCACTATAATAGCTGGTCTACTCCTGGGATTCTGATTATAGAAATCACTGACATAATAGTAAAAAAATTATAAATAAATGTGTGTGTGTGTGTGTGTGTGTGTGTGTGTGTGTGTGTGTGTGTG
>JAUTBW010075081.1:0-10556 GCA_032361425.1 Peltospira smaragdina
CCATAGACAGGATAGCACATACCACGGCCTTTGATATACCAGTCGTGGGGCACTGGCTGGAACGGAACATAGCCCAAGGGTCCACCATGATACTTAGGCACTATTACCAGATCAGTGATACAGACAGCTCCACACCAAACTGACACTGTAACTGTTGATTTGTTTGGATGATGATGTGGCAGAAGATGCTTATCAGCTTATCCCAATAAGCCCCATGTTATTTGGTCTCTTTGAACAGGTGGGCTGGTGAATGCACTGTTAGTGTATTTTGTGCGATCTGCTATCCAAGCAATCAGATAACATGATGTCTGACTACCAGCTAATATAGCAAACTGATCATGTCCAAACAGAAATTATAAAAGCTTTTCTGTTATCCTCCACCGACATAACATGAGAGGAAATGATGTTATTTTGCTACATCACAAACAGCAAATTTAATAGCATTTCTGTTATCCTCCACCGAATAACATGATAGGAAATGCTGTTAGTTTACTACACTGCAAACAGGAATTTTATTAGCTTTTCTTTTAACCTTTATTGATGTATCATGAAAAATACTAATACATTTTTCTAGCCATATATATCATAATATACAGCAAATTAGTGTGGTTACAAACAGTGTTGTATTATTCATAATACTAACATGGCTGAAGTATGGGTCCATTACAGGGACTAGTGGTCTGAGTGAAAGACTAAAGTGTCAGAGGGGCCCAAAATATATGAAAATCTAGGGGCCCAGTCATGGGTTAATACGGCTCTGTTACAGGTCACATTATTCACAATTGTTCTGTTCTGTTGCTGTTCTTTTCAAAATATGAAACAGAAGTAAGTTCCTAGTAAGACAATACTGTCATATTATTCAACTAATTATAATAACTTATACATTAAAGCTATGATCTCTGGAATATTTTAATTATTTAAGCATTTAGAACCATAAATCCAATCATGTAGGTGCGTATTAAATACAGTATTCTGAACTTGATTTGCCGTTAGCTTATCCAAGTAAAAACAGTATTTTGAAATGAGTCACAAAAATGGGGTCTTCTGCTATGCTTGTTTTTAACTTCAATAAACTAACATACATTAGAAAATGGTGAATGTTTTTCAAACTGTATAATAAGCATTTGAGTAGACATTAATGATAACTTGAAAGTAAATTAAGTGCTTGTATATGATCTTAGACATTTTTATTAAATTAATTCCAGAGATGGCAGTTTTTACTGTAATTCAGTATTAGTATAGAACAGAGGTTCCCAACCTTATTTAAGTCCCACACTACTAGGAAATGTTTGATCAATGTTCGCACCCTCTTAAAATAATAACACATTTCAAAATGAAGAAGTCTAATTTATGAACTATATATATTAGTGTGGGTGAACAAACTGAAGTTAAGAAATAACATTTATAAGTCATCTAATATGCAACTATAGACTGACAAATTATATTTTAATTTTTTTAAAAGGCAATATTAATACGAATTACAGAAGTTGAATTCCATGGAACTTCCATCTTACAGGGTGTGGGCTACATTGACTGGGATCCTCATAAATTAGAGCACAGCTAAAATTTCTAGTCCAATGGGAGCTTCATATTTTGTCACGTGAAGGTCATTTATATCTTGATAAAGTAAAGGTTGAGATTTTAGCTTTGTTCTAAGACAGTTAGAGGACGAGTAACAATAATGTATTGGCATATAAAGGCAGTGCTGCACGAGAAAATGCTTGGCTTTTATTTCACCTTTGTCTTGTGTGACACTACCTTTATACGCCAATAGAGTATTGTTTCTCGTCCTCTTGATGGTAATAGGGGGTAGAAAAAGTCTATATGTAATGAGTTCATATATTCATCACCAAGTGCTTCAATCAAACAGGTGCAAAGCACACACAATAAGCTTTTCATGTCCAAACTGTTTCACTGAATAAATATGCTGAATTTCAAAATTTAAAACCATTTCTAGATAAATCCAATAGTCAGCACATCTAGATTCATATAAATTCATTTAGAATATATTAAAAAGATACAAATCCCACAAAAAATATAGGTGCATAAACACAGTGCCATTTGCAATAACAATCTGTAACCAATAGTGAATTTTGTTCTGAAAAACACAATTGTATCTTGGTGCCTTTTTGTTTGGTTTTCAATGCTTAAAGCTACAGTCTCTGGTGTAAATCTTATAAGATCAAGTTCTAAGTTAAAATACAATAAATAAATGAATTTTTACTTGAAGTTGTCATATTAACATCTAACTTATTATGCAGTTTGAACTGAGTATAACTGACTGAAAACAGTAATGTTAACTGCACTGTTAGAATGCACCTTAGTGATAACCAGAAACACACTGCAGACATCATTACAAATACATGTGTATTTCAGTTGTTTTCTGTGATATATTTCTGTAAGTAGTCAAAACTATAACAATAAAGCACATAAAAAACCCTAAAAATATGTGATTAAAAATACTTAAATGGCCCTAGTACGGAAATAAATAATAAAAAAGTTTTGGGTTTGAAAAACCTACAACAAAACATTAATGATACCAATAATATAATACTGTTTAAAAAAAACTATTAAATATGTTTATATTTCAAATAGCTGATGAAATTACTCTTTTCATATATAACAAGTATTGTTTTAAGTGAGTTTTATTTTAAAACTTATATTATTATTTTGTATTTTATTGATTGATAATTAATTTTTTTTAACTACTTATTTTTGTTATTCTAAATAAACAACTTCCAAAATAAATAAGTATAATATACTGGTTATTATACACCAAGGAAGACAGGGTACTGAAGATATTGCTGTAATACTGTCATTGCTGAATATACAAAAACAAAGCAAACATGCAGATATATACATTCATTCTTGCATGCATTTCCATCATCCACTGAACAATGTTTTGAAACCATAGCAACCATTAACACAACATAATAACACTAAAAGCTTCTGAAGATTGCTACATTTATATATTTCATTTATACTGCTTCACTACCCTTTGCATATTTTATTTCATATATATTGCTTCACTACACACTTTGCATATTTGATAGCAATTGAATTACGTCCTGATTACATGTGTAATTTTTACATTTACATCAACCTATAACCTTTGCATGTAAACAGATTAGTGATTCATTATGTATTTGGCTATTACCAAAAGGGTATAGAACAACACAGTGATTTGTCCAATGGATATATTGCTTACTTACTTATTTATTAGTTCTACTGGTAATGAAATTTTTGTAATTAAAAATATTACATTGTGTAAAAAGACAAATTAGCAGTGCTGGAAACTTCACTGAAATGTTAAACATTGTCTTTTATCAAGTTGTAAAACAAAAGCCCAGTGGCATAAGACCACCCCCACTCCCCCCACCCCACCCCAAGAACAATAAGTCCAAATTCAAAGAGGGAGAGAAAAGTTTCATTTAACAACACACTCAACAATTTTCGGATGACATCAAACATAGGTATACGGACCATTATTTTAGTGATAAAGATGGAAAGAAGGAAAACAGATTAAAAAACCCACACCAGTGAGTGTTAAAGAACCTACATATTACAAAGCTTACACTGTGGTCATTATTATTAAATATTATGTCTGTAGTACATTGGTGTGTCACAGTAGCGTGATGGTGCAAGCGCACACCTGACACATGGTCAATCCAAGTATTGTACATAGCTGCCTGAACTACACAGATCTGGGATCAATCCCAATCAACTAACCACTATGATTTCCCCACTTTAGACCCATACAGATGACATCAATAGTATTTGTATATAACCTTCAGTAGAAACTACCATTCAAAATATAAAACATATGTTTGGGGTTGTTTTTACATTGAAGTTTGGCAAATCGGTTGAGTAGAAACACGCAGCCCATGGAGACATCATAACAAACACTAACAAACATATGACAATTAATTATTAACAAGAAATAAGTCTTCATTGTCTATGTCTTTCACAATGTAGCCAGAGCTGTTAGCAAACACTGTGTTAAGAATTGATTTATGCAGGTCTTAAACAAAAGAATACTGTAAGCTGAAGACCGGTTGCTGTGATGTAACTTCTGAGAATTATTGGAACTCTGTGATGATAATTACTTTGTTATATGTTCATTGTTTGTTCCATGAATTTAATATATGTACAGTGGACTCTGCCTATACTGGCATCTTTCATAAACTGGCATTCTGTGTAAACCGGCGCAGTTTGACAGTCCTGTCCAACGACAATCCAGTTTGTACCAGCTGTGTAAACCGGCAATCTGTATAAACCGGCATAATTATTACATTGGTCCTGACCAGTGTTGGTATAAACAGAGTCCACTGTATATGTAAAGTCAAATATCAGCTCTATATATTACCTACAGTGTTGGTTCTATAGACCATGAGTATTATATATTAATGTCAATCCCATCAATAAACCTGAGATTTAATAAATTTATTAGATTTTTCTCAGACTATTTTATTTATTTAATAAAGCACTGAGTGTATTCTTATGATTAGTTTAGCAACATAACACTAAGGGGCACCAAAAGTCCAGTGGGAAAAATACCCACCTAAATATAAGATTGATCCCTTGGGATTTTAAAAATTAAAAATGTTTCTGATGCCAAAGTGACTGTTAATAAATATGGATATATTATCTATGACATTAACATTAACCTCTGTGGATGTAATATCTATAATACTAGCTCCTTTGGCATTTTAAATCTGCCATAATTCTTTGGATTTATTACTTTAATACTGCACGTATAATATCTATGACAGTAATTCCATTTTATTATCCATGATATCAGTTTCATGAAGATATTATTTCCAGAGACTCTAGTCTGTATTACCTCTGACTAATTTATTTTACCATTAATACAGCTGCAGCGATTATGTAAGCACTAATACCTATACCTGAAAATAGCCTTGGATTAGTCTGGCGCCAGGCTCTGGCAGCAGTGGTGCCAAGTCTGCATGTCACTAAGGTAATCACTGATGGACACAAAATGATGGTCCAGTTTGACTGGTTCATTTGTGATTACTCTAGATGGGGCTGAACTGATACGAAAGGAATAGGCATACTTTAGCCCTGTTGTCAGTATTTCATGACATAAGATGAACAAGCAATGTTTAACCCAATGGTCTGTAATTATTTGATGACACAAGGTAAATCAGTGAAGTTTACCCCAATGGTCTGTAATTATATGATAACATACGGTAATTCAGCGAAGTTTACCCCAATGGTCTGTAATTATATGATAACATACGGTAATTCAGCAAAGTTTAGCCCAATGGTCTGTAATTATTTGATAACATACGGTAATTCAGCAAAGTTTAGCCCAATGGTCTGTAATTATTTGATGACATAAGGTAATTCAGCAAAGTTTAGCCCAATGGCCTGTAATTATTTGATAACAAAAGGTAATTCAGCAAAGATTAGCCCAATAGTCTGTGTAATTATTTGATAACAAAAGGTAATTCAGCAAAGTTTAGCCCAATGGTCTGTAATTATTTGATGACACAAGGTAAATCAGCAAAGTTTAGACCAATGGTCTGTAATTATTTGATAACAAAAGGTAAATCAGCAAAGTTTAGTCCAATAGTCTGTAATTATTTGATAACAAAAGGTAAATCAGCAAAGTTTAGCCCAATAGTCTGTGTAATTATTTGATAACACAAGGTAAATCAGCAAAGTTTAGACCAATGGTCTGTAATTATTTGACAACACAAGGTAAATCAGTAACAACAGGGTAAGATCCTGTTTATGGAATACTGTATAGGTACATTTCTCTTGCTGCTATGTTAAAAGAGTTTGGAAGCAATTACATCGTAACACAATAGATAAATTTCCTTTTTGACAATTTCAGACTGCCCATATATAGGTGACTACTTACACCACTGGGCATTAACTGTACACGGTTAATACTGCAGTAATATAGTATCACATGTTTATTATGACTAATTTGTACCTTACTGAGGGAAGAACGATTGTGGAAACAATGTCAGTATTTGTCTAAAGCATTCATTTGACTTAGCTTTATACAGTGATGTTATTTTAGATATGTTTACTGTTTTGTTGTTCAGATTTAAATGTATACTCTGATTGTTTCACTTTAATTTAATTATGCACTCAATACATTTTAATTACCGTAACAGTTATATTGGCACCAGAAAACATTTTATTTAAAAAAAATTCTTTATAATTAACGAGGTTGTATCACTGACAAGAATCTATCTCAGGCAGGCTCTTTTACCACTAGCCTATTGCGGTGCCCCGTATATTGTGATATACTTTTGTGAAATACACCGGAGAATAAGACATTGTTTCCAAATGGTTAAATTGACCTATAAAGTAATTGCAACCTTTTCCCTTTATCACATACAACCATGAATAAAATGTGTTGAGTGTGTCCTTAAATAAATCCTGCTTGACACCTAACACTGATGAATTAAATATTGGTTCTGAAGTGTTATTTGACAATCAGTTCTTTACATTTCCATTTATTGAGGTGAAAAAAAAGAAAGAAAAAAATACAAACTTCTTCCTCAATGAATAAACAGCAAATGACGTCAATGTCCGTTGGTTTAGTTATCAATATCGGTTTATGAAACCAGCAACAAATAAGCCTTCTTGTTGGCAGACTAACACCTCCTCGGAAATTATCACAATTACTTACTGGTTGCCATGGTAACAAAATTGTCATGCAAGAAATGTGTCAGCATTATATAGCCATGAAGGTAGCCACATGCAGAAGAGTTCCAATGGTACTTTGTCACAAGTGGTGTGAATTCAAACAAGAAGTAGACAAAAAATATTCTTACTTGTTTATCGAATATTCTGTTATGCTATAACGTACATGGAATGAAAAAAAATATAACGAAACAAGGGTAAGTTACTGTCAACTAAAAACATAAGACACACTGAACAAAGACTAAAATTCAAACAACAGATGAAATGGTGAAGTTTTTGTTGTTGTTTTTCAAAAAGGTTACACAAGAAGAAATAAAATGTTTAATAACATACCATTTTGTGATCTAAAACTGAATTTATATACCAAACAGTAACACAACATACTGTTTTCTTTGTAAGATCTTAAACATAAGACCACAAAAACAAAATAACTAAATACTACTAAAAACTATACTGAAAACTATGAGTGTTTGTACTGTACTCTTAGATAATTATCAAAAGCCCATCTAGCATATCTAGAAGAAAACTCCAAATTTATTCTATACGAAGAAAAATCCAAGATGCAGTTTGCATTATTTAAAAAAAAAATTATTTTTTTATTTTTTTTAAATAGAAACTTTAAATTATTTTTATATTGGTTTCCATCTCTTCTTTGTCAGATACACGACTGGTATATACATTTGACTGTGTACAACATCTAGCACACATAAACACATTGAATGCAACAGTGTTGTTGGGAAAACACTGCAGAAACGAGGACACCATCAAAATGGACATCTTGCTACACAGACAAATAAAATAGAATTTGATATCCCTGCAACATATTCAGATTATGAGATACAATGGATGATCCTTATAATTAATTGTGCCACTTTTTGTATATACAGACAAATGAAATTGTGAATTTCGATAATGCCTGGACAAAGATTTAGTTAAGTGAAAGAGTGCATGATCGATATAATTATAAGGTTAATTCTTAATAAAATGAAATTTGAATACTGCTTGGAAAATACCTAAATTAGGAAATTCAATAAATGATGAATATTAATTTGTATGAGTAGATAAATAAGGGGCAGATTAAAAATAAATATTTTTGATTACAAAACAAATTTATGAAAAAAAAAAAATGGATAAATGAGAAAATAACTTATGGTAGCATAATTTGTTGTGTATCTCATATAAATTACAAATTAACTTTTGTTTATAAATAAAAATAACATTTATTTTGCATGTGTTTTTTATTTTATTTAATATTTATATGATACTTACCTAATATATTGTGATTATAGTCAGAAATATGCTACATACTATAACTTTTAAGCCATGCTAAATACATGCAGCTTCTATCTATCTTATATTATTGATTTTTCCTCTAACAACAACAGTAACAGCTAGGGTGTGTAACTGTCTTAAATATATAAATTTTAATTCAACAATTAGTGTATGCCTGATAGTGTACTTAACCTTATATAATATGCCTTTACCGTTGCCATATATTTACAAGATTTTTATATTAATTATCTCCTTTAATATTTTACAATATGGATGCAAAGATAAATACCTATTAATAATCATTACTGATGGTAAACATTTTGCAAGAAGAATCTTAATAAACCACTTTTAAAAAATAAACAGTAAATTTTTCAAATAAAACACCTAACTTCATATTAGTGTTTTATTAATTTAAGTAATACAAACAACATTAATAACATTAATTTTAACTATGTTGATTACTTAATGGTAGTGTTGGATAGACCTGTTTTTCGTTATTTTTCTGTAACCTTAATGATTTTTTTTTTCTGAATGTATTTCATATATTAAAACTGTTTGTTGGTAATTTAGCTTAATTAGTAACACATTCACTACAGATATCCACCACTCAAGCAAACATGCAATATTTTGATGAAGAGAAAATGCCTTGAGCTAAATTTCCTATCTCTATTTATCAATTGTATTCTAATATCGGCAATTCTGCACTAATGAATAACTGCAGACAATATCTACTATTCAATTTCCAAATATATCTTGTGGCCATTTATTAAGCCATTATTCATTAAGA
Source organism: Peltospira smaragdina (assembly GCA_032361425.1). Lineage (NCBI taxonomy): Eukaryota > Metazoa > Mollusca > Gastropoda > Neomphalida > Peltospiridae > Peltospira > Peltospira smaragdina. The sequence continues at coordinate 8,744 of JAUTBW010075081.1, forward strand.
AATTCCAGCAAAGCAAAGCAGGAGAGGATTAATTAGATTCAAATGACAGGAATGTGTATTTGTGTGGCAGACACGTACAGCCAGGCAGGGATGCTGAAATGGAGCTGTCTTGCCCCTAGGTATACACCGTTTCAGACTGGTAATTAACAAGCAAGTTTATTGGAGACAGGGCTGCAGCCAATGGTGGAACATTCTGCACACAAGCAAGATTTAAAAACTAATTATTAGTATTGTGTTTTGATGTCGTTTTTATTATTGTTATTATTATTAGTATATTGCTTTTAATTATCATCACCATCATCATTATTATATTGTATTATTATTATTGCATTGCTTTTAATTATTGTTTATTATTATTACTATTATTATTATTATTATTATTATTATTATTATTATTATTATTATCATTATATTATATTGTATTATTATTGGTATTATTATTGTATTGTATTGTTTTTAATTATTGTTTATTATTATTAATATTATTATTAGTAGTAGTATTATTGTTAGTATTATTAGTATTATTGTTTATCTTTATTATTATTGCTTAATACTATTAGTATGTTCTATTATTATTGTTTATTATTATTATTATGTTTATTATTGTTTAATGATGCACAATATAAACACATTTTAATTGAATTATTATAACAGTGAGAAACATGTTCTTGCACCATATTCAAGCGCAGACTGTACAGATTAAGCAAATGCATGAAACTCCATTTAAAATGTTTGCTACATGTGACTAAAAACGCCATACTGGGTAACATTTAATACTGTTAAAACCAATTATCTGTAAATGTACACAAACAGGATTTCAAATAATTAACTGAAATTATTACATTTTAAATAAATATTTTATTAAACCTATCAAATGTGAAAAATAAAAGGCAATATCAACACAAATATGTTGTTTATACTAATCATAAAATATAACGAGGATAAATATGCATTTACAGTAATACATTTTAATTTCTATTTAATCTACTTAACTGTTATTGGCAAAGGAAATACATTTTCAAAGTCTATAAAACACTGGAAATGACATCAAAGATTGTAATAAAATAATTATATGAAAATACTCAATATCTTTTATCCATCAAATTAACTCCACAGAAATAATTGTACTGGAACATCTGGAACTCTATGACAATCTGATGCTACAGTGTCTTTAACAAAAAAGTACAAGTATCATAAATTTTGTTTTGTTTTGAGTGATGATTCCTTATAAATAAAGCAAACACATTCAAACTTCACCAAAACAAATACACATGGTAAAAGGTGGAAGTAGAAAAGGGTGCTAAATATGAACAGATTGGCGTAGTGAGAAGAAATGAAACTAAATCTACAGATGTACAAAGTTATTTTGCAGACAGTATAGGACACAGCAGCACTGTAAGTTGGTGGCTAAACACAGATCCTCAACACACAGACAAAACATTGCTTATTGATGCCAAAATAACAGCAGACAGCAAACAAACACAGATTAATTCTTTATGTTTAATTACCATTATTTTAATTTTAGAATTTAAATACTGTAATTATTATCTAAAGGATTACAAGATATTTTTCAATTGTTTACTTCTTAACAATAATTATTGGCTGAATGCATTATTTTTTCACCTTTATATCCTTTAGATAAAAGTAGTTTAGGAATCTGTTTTCATTGAAGCACACATGATTAAGTTATACTAGCTCTTTCAAATATGTAATAATAAAAAAATTAGTAAAACAAAACATAAAAAAAATAAAAATAATAATAATAATTAAAAAAAAAAAAAAAAAAAAAAAAAAAAAAAAAAAAAAAAAAAAA
>JAUTBW010075192.1:0-10555 GCA_032361425.1 Peltospira smaragdina
TCCACAGGCTCAAGCACGTCAGGGGTGGACCGCGTGGTTTCTAGTCGCCACGGTATATCGTCGGTTCATTGAGCATTTTTTTCTAAGGATGTCTTGGTGGCCGAATGGTTATCGTGGTTTGCTGAGAACTGCGGGGGAATCGGTGCCATAGGTTCGAGTCCCATACACGGCTTGAGGCAAAATGTGTACGGACAGAAATGATTTAATCTCCTGTGTCAGTGCGTTTACATCTATGTGTGTATAGTCAAAACCGACATACTTACAATATATAGATATAGTCATACATCTATACAGACACTCGTACGTAAATACATACATACATTTATATATGCGTGCATACATACGTACAAACGAGGTGGATTTAAGGACGCGTTTTGGAAAACCGATCAAACAAGGGTCGACTGTGTCTTTGTTACAGAACAAACATTTGTTATGTGTGAATATGAATGCAGCTAGACATCAGGCAACTTAAAATATGTGGTTACCCGAAAATCTCTCTCTCTCTCTCTCTCTGTCTCTCTCTCTGTGTGTGTGTGTGTGTGTGTATGTATGTATGTATGTATAAACTGTTTAGTATATGGACACGAAAATCGGTTTCCCTACGTAGCTACCACACTCTCACTTTTAAACTTCCTCCTTCTCTTTCCTTTTCTCCTCTCTCTCCTTTTCTCTATCTCTACCCTTATATCTCTCTTTGTCTCAGTTATCTCTCCATCATGTCTCTATTTTCTCTATCTCTCCTCTATACATCTCTCTGTGTCTCTCTTTCCCTGCCTGTATCCCTCTCTGCTCTTCTCTGTTCTTGTTTTCTCTGTCCTCCTTTCTCCTTTTTGTCTGTTCTCCTTGTCCAACTTCTCTCTCTCTCCCTCTTTCATCTATCTCCCCTCTCTCCCTCTCTCCATCTCCCTTATTTCCTTTTTCCTAACTGGTGGCTAAATAACGAAATCACATGTAATTTCATATCGGGGAAAATTAACAATGGAAATATAAACTGACGAGGGCCTATTATTATCTCCAATAATATATCAATAATTATCGTTCCAGCCAGTGCTCCACGACTGTGTATCAAATATCGTGGTATGTGATATCCTGTCTATAACTGTTAATTGGAAAGAGTAGATCATGAAGTGGCGGCAGCGGGTTTCCTCTCTAACTATATACATGGTGTTTAACCATATGCCTGACGCCGTAAGACCGTACATCAATATATGTTGACTGTGTCTTTAAATAAATATTTCCTTCCTTCCTTTTTCCATAATATGACCCAATTTATAAATACCGGTTCATTTTTCTCTGATCCAATTACCCAGCATAGCTAAACCAGTTCAAAGTGCGATGACTTTTATGCACAAAACATCACTAAATTCACTGTTATAAGTGCTTAAAGCTACTCGATTCTGATTGGTTATGTATCTAATTTAATGCCACTATGTCGAGAATATTTATTATTATTTAAACATTTAGCAAAGACAATCTAGATATGTATGTCTGAATGGCACGCTCTACACCATACTCGTTATGCTACAATCGCTATCTAGGTCATATTACAAGCGCTCTGTGTTCTTTCACGGGGAGACTTGCCTCGCTCAAATAAAATAGTGAAATTTGTATTGAGCGTTTGACGATATCTCTTGACAGCAAAGGCTAATAAGTGTAATTCAGGTACTTTAGTGTTTGTATTTTGTATTAGTAACAAGTGTTAAAACATTGTAAATCGACAATGTAACTTTAGTTCCTCCAAATGTTACATTACAAGCCTCACGCTTGCATGTTCGGTTTTAAATGACATTTAGACGTATTAAATTATCGATAAACTACCTCCAATGTCAAATCAGAATGTTTATCTCCTAATTAAATTAATGAAGACACTGTACCTTTATTTTCTATGAAAAACTAAATCTGTAAAAAGAAAGAATAAAAATTAATTTTACATCAAAATAAATAATGTGGTTTTCCTGTTTGTGTATTCGGGGGTGGGGATTTGGTTGGGATGGGATAATAGTAGAATTTCTGTCTAATGGTTTGGATTCTCATTTACAAATCAGTGCTGGAATTAACCCCTTGCAGGTAATATTGTACCAAATTATGTGACTGGCAGGTCAAAGTTGAAGGTGTAGGGTCAAAATTATAAGGATAAAATGCAACTATAGCTGTTATTGTGGATACAAGTCAGTTTGTGTATTTGTGTAATTAGTGTGGCATCCTCCCTGTCAGTCGGTCACCTTTTATTATTTGAACAATTATTACACAGGTGACACTTGGTAGTTGTTGACCCCAGGAGTGGCAGTAAAAAATGCACCGGACATTTTGTGCGAACTGGACGGTTGCCACTGTAAACTTCCTGTAAGTTCATAAAATGCCATGTGACCCCATATTCTCTTTGCATATTAATGAATGGGAGGGACAACACTCTTTGTGGGTATACTGCTCTGGCAGCTTGATACATTGCTTCTGTTACTTTTATTAAGAAATGTTAACATTACGGCCAATGTAATTTGATTTGGTACAATGACACCTATAGGCTGTAACAAGTATACATATGGCTACTTCATTCATTTATATTTATATTTTGCATTTTAGGCTACACCAGCTGCTTGTATGAGTGGGACATATTTTACAGCTTGCTCATGTTTCATTGGGTTATCAAACCCTTTAAACTATTTCTCGTTCCAGTCAGTGGTCCACATAATAAATAAAATTACAAGTTCCTTTTCAAATCCCAATTAACTTTTTAACAAAACTGTATATGAAGCAAAACCTGTATGTGAAGTTTATAAATATTATGACCAGGATGAAAACATACAACTCAGAATACTATTAACATAAGGGTCAAAAACTGAAACAATTGTATCAGTATTAAACAGATTATCATGACATACTTTTAGGACTGATAAGTTGTTGTTTTTTACCTTGTTTTGTTATTCTCTTTTGTGTAGAACTAAATTTCCTATTATAAAAAATAAGATGTTTAGATAATTAAATTCATTAGTAACCTCTAACTGACATTCATTATAAAACCATTTCTCATTATCTCACACTTTTACCAAATTTCTAAACATGTACATTTTGTTTTATTTATATTTACTGACAAATCCCATTCCAGGGTAAAATAAAATCACAATATCTTTTGCATGAATAAATAATTTTAAATAAGTATTACAGTCATACATTTTTTTCCATCGTATGTAAATGTGTATAACACACTATACACTAAACAGGGGTAAATGTCCTGTGTGTGTCCTTGTTTTTGTCACTTCCTGGCAGATCTCAATGCATAATGTTTATGTAAAATATTACAAGTAAGACAAAAATCAGGCATGTCATAGTTGTTGTAGATACTATCTGTATGAAAGGTAAAATATCACTATCTTGAGAATAATGTTTTAATGATGGATGATTAAATAGTGAAAATGTCATGTCCTGGCCAAAATCTTACCATGTATAAAATCAACTGATTCAGCTGAAATAGGTAATACACATTGGAACATTATTATTATATATAAAAAAAATTCTTCAGTTTTTGATGAGAGTGGTGTGGTTATTTTGAAAATTGATTAGCATCAAATGTTTAATGGTTTAAAATGTGTAACAATTTTGACATTTATATTAAGTTTCAATACAATACAGAGAATTTTTTTCCTTGTGCATGCTTATCAGTGATGTATAATTGATGTTGTATTTTTCAGGTGAGGCTACTACGTCTATTGACTGTCTGGACCCAGGTCAGCCTGGATACAGTACAAAGTTAGTGTGTACAATAACAGGTACTTTAGTCAGTGGTATTCAGTGGTTTCGTCCTAACGGTGGATCAGCAGAACAAGTTATGCAGTGTAACCCAGCTAACACAGCCTGTCTACCAACTGGAGGTATAACAGGATACAACGCTGTTGTCAACTCTCCTACACAGATCACTCTCACCATACACTCGTTCAACACTGCAGTAGACACTGGACAGTAGTCTTGTCAGGATGGAGCAGATGGGGTTCCTGCTACATGTGATAAGAAGACTGCCAGTAAGTTACTATATAATCATAACTCACACATTCAGTTACATAGACACACAGTCTCACACACACACATACTGACACACACACACACACACACACACACACAGACACACACACACACACACACACACACACACACACAGACACACACTCACAGTTACACATACACACAAAATATGTTTATTTTAAAAACTTGCGAGAGTGTCACAAGTCAAGGGTAGTCAAATTATGTTGTACATATGTTGGTCAAGTGATATATGTGAAATGGTGTGTATTAGTGTAGAGAAGCTTGTAGGTGAGAGGATTCATAGCTTATGTTTAGTCAACTATGACTCTGTATAATATGTTTAGCAATCAAGTGTATGGGGATAGCTTGTAGGATGAGTGAGTGAATGGTGAGTGATAAGCTAACTGGGTGAATAAAAAGTGGAAGTTAGCTAGGGCTTAGGACAGACTGATATTTTGAGAGAGAGCAGTCAGAAAGAGTTGTGGAAAACTGAGATTGTCAGAAACTGTGTAGTTTGGGTTAATGCTTAACCGTAAGTAACATAAAGTATATAATTTTATAAATGCATATAACATATGCTACACCAGAAAATACTATGTTTAGAATGGAATGATACATTTTTATAATGAGTATTATATTATGAGTGTACAGTGGTATTTGTAATTGAATTCAGTGGATTATTATTATTAGTGGAGACGATATTAATGTTGTTGGTAGCAGTAGACTAATGGTAATAAATATATGTGTTTTTATGATGGTGTGATGATACTTAAGGATATGCTTATGTAAATGAGATTGTGTAAAGTTTACTGTGGAACAAGGTATTTCAATATAATAATTAGTGTATATTGGTTACAGCACAAAGGTTAAAGGTATTAATACAGGCCCGGATTCAGATGAAGACGTGAGAAATCTAGAGGGTGGAGTGTGGTCAAAGAGAGAGAAAGAAATGATACAGTGGTGATTGGAAGGAGGTGGATTGAGGAGGTGGAGTGCACAGGAGAGTGCAAGTTACATGGCAATGGGTTCCATGCGTGTGATTCAGTGGTAACTGAGGATCGGTAGCCATACCCAGAGGGGATACAGTGTGTGGCTGTGTTTTATCATGCAGATATAATAATAGTGTGTGGAGTAGTTATTGACTTACCTGATATTATATCATGCAGATATAATAACGTGTGGAGTAATTATTGACTTACCTGACATTATATCATGCAGATATAATGACAGCATGAAGACCAGTTATTTGCTTAACTGGTATTGTATAGTGCAGATATAATGTGGTGTAAATTGCAAATCAATAAGTAAAAGTATTATAGATGCAAGTCGGTGATCATAAAAGATGTTTTTAGGTGTTTTTTCTTAGTTAATTAGAACATTGGGAATATTTGTGAATAATCTGGTTTAAGGTAGAATATCGTGTTTAAATAACTGACAGTTTTAGAAATAAATATCATTTTATTATTTTATTATTTATTGTGGAAATGTACAAATGTATCAGATATATATTATGATTGTGTGTGAGAGTGTGATGTATGACATATAGGCTTATCGTGCACAAAATTATTGATGTATAAATGATTGTTTTCTTGTTGTTAATGTAAATAAATGTATAGTGTTTTACTAAATCACTTGTGACACACACACACACAGAGTAAAGTATGCTTATAAACAATCGTAAGAGACCAGCAATATTAGTTTGTTATAACAGTAGTTCATTATATACATACTACTAACATAGAGAAACAAGCAAATGGGTCTTTACAAATAGTCTGTTATAACCGGTAGTTCGTTCTAAGCGTGTTCGTTATAAGCATACTTTACTGTGTGTGTGTGTGTGTGTGTGTGTGTGTGTGTGTGCATACACACGCACACATACACAGAGTAAAGTACACTTATAACAAACATGCTTATAATGAACTACCGGTTATAACAGACTATTTGTAAAGACCCATTTGCTTGTTTCTCTATTTAATTAGTATGTATATTACGAATACTGCTATATCAAACTAATATTGCCGGTCCTTCGCGGTTCGTTATAAAGCATACTTTACTGCACACACACACACACACACACACACATACACAGTCAGGCCTGGTTACCACGACTTGTTCCATGATAAGTCTGTCATTATATTGAATTCAATTATAACACTTTTTAGTACTTTGTTCCCTCAGAATGCATGTCGGATAGTGTAATGATGCTCATTGTAACTAAGTCTGTGTGTGTGTGTGTGTGTGTGTGTGTGTGTGTGTGTGTGTATGGATATCTTATTTAATGCCCTTTGAGAAACTATTCTAATCAGACCTTATTGTATTATTTTTGAAAAAGCAAATTGCTATATGTTTTTACAATGGTGAATATATAATGATTTGATACATACCATACAAATTTAACTTGTCGCCACAGGTATTTCATTAACCTTCTGACTACTGCAGGCAATTTCCCCACCATTTTGCACCCGAAAACGTCTAGTGTGCATGCCCAAGCAACAGGAAATAGGCCAATGTGTTTATAGCTATGGTTTGTTTTTTCAAAAATATTAAGAAATTTTGATTTAAAAAAGCTATTTTCTTTGGGTGTTTTTGTTTGACAGTAATGGCTGAACTTAACAATCACTTTGAGGAATTGATAGCTGATTGAATCAGCTAATTTGATGGTAATTTTGATTGTCTGATATACATTGAAAGTTGTGAAATGGCCGACGAAACATCAAAGTTAGTTGTTGTTTTTTAACTGAGTCAACAAACTACATGGATTATTAATAACGGATGATTTGCCAGACAGCTAGCGTCTAACATAAGTAAGTAAAGCCGACTTCGTAGATTTTTTGTGCAATTTCGATCATTTTCAACTGGTATAAAATGTTATCTAAACATGGAAAAAAGTCAAAAATAATTCGTACCAATTCACATACGAATATTATTACATATTTTTATATAATTTTTTATTCAGTAAATAAGCGAAAACATTGTATTTGTGCACCTACTAACACCATTTTTTACAAAAAAATAATTCAGTAGTCAGAAGGTTAAGCACTGTTTTAAATAATAAAAACATATTTTACTCTTAACTGTAGTCTTAGTAAAGAAAAAGAAAATTAGATGAGGGAATTGTACCAAAATCAAAATTCTATTTTTATAAATGGTTATAATTATTGGCATCGGAAATGTCTTAATTAGAAGAAAAACCCACCTAGTGGCTACCTGACAAGGATATATCTCAAATTGACTGCTTGTCTAGCTAGCGCTTACACCATTATAACCAAACCAGTACAGTACATACCACAGCCTGCAGATTATTCGTCATGAGGAAAACCCAGTAATATATTTCTCATCATTTTTGTTTTGATGTCATCTCCAGTGTTCACATCCCTTGTGTTCACATTCACTTGACTGAACAAGAAGTGGAATTCCTTCATCATTAACCAGTAGGTAAAATGTTCAAAATTTCAAGTTTTAATTGTCTTACTAAAAACTTCATCATATTGAGTTTGCTAACTGATTCCAAACTGTCCAACATCAACTGTTTGACCCTTTTCCATTTCAACACAATTTGTGCCAAACTATTGTCATCCATATAATTAAATGCATATTTGTTATTATTCTCAACATATTTGTATAATAAACAAATTGTCGTCTTCATTAAGAATTTGCGTGAAGTTCTACCTATTTTCTGTGGCCGAAATACTGCTCATTCACACACATAACAAAGCATGTATATTTCCTAACTTCAATCGCACACAGAATGTGCACATAGTGATATTACTCTTATCATGTGCAATAGAATAATACCACCATCCTCACAAAATCGACCATTGCATGTTTAAAAAAAAAGAAAAGAAATGACAGACAGAAAAAAGAAAGAATAAAGGCCCATGTATATGTGGACAGTTTAAAAATAATTGGTGTTGGGGCAGGAAGGTGGTAGTGTTATACTGAACAAAACTCTGACACGAAACACTTTAACACGAACAGGATAGTACATTTCACCTTCCAGTCATGGAGCACTGGCTGGAATGACAATTCGGTTGTATAGCATCGCACATATTATTAGGGACCATAATATGGATAACGTAAATCGCTGCTGCAATATGGACTAATCTTTCCGATTAGCAGGAAGAGATCTTTCGTATGCACCATCCCACAGACCGGAAGGAAATGTTTATTTAATGACACACTCAACACATTGGTGTACAGTTATATGGCGTCAGGTATATGGTTAAGGACCATGTACATAGAGGAAACCCGCTGCCGTCATATAGGTTACTCTTTCCGATCAGGAGCAAGGGGTCTTTTATATGCACCAAGATAGCATATACCACGGCCTTTGATACACCAGTGATGGAACACTGGTTGGATCGACCCACAGACAGGAAAACACATACCACAGACTTTGGTACACCAGATGGGATAATCTGACAACCCACCGCTCTACTTCTGAGCTACATCCTGCTCTCATTTCAAAACTTTTATTAGTCAACCTTAATACATTTCGACTTCACCCACCCACTTCATTTACAGTGTTCACACAAAAGACAATGTTAATCTTTTTAAAAGAGGGAAAAAATACAAAATTATCAATAAGATAATAATGAATTGACATATCAAGAAATTGACGAACATTTCGTTTTGCATAACATCCAATAACTCTTAACTTGTAAGAATCTAGATGATTATTCACAACAAAAAAGCATTGATAACTGAATATTCTTTCTCGTACTAGTTTTTTTGTTTCTCTATAGTTCAAGATAAAGAACAGTACAGTACAAGTACACATACGCTTGAGGGCACGTATGTCATGTAAACCCTACTTTGAAAAATAAATGAATGTCACACATTGTAACATATTGAATATCTTGTAGGATTAACATAAACATTAACATAAACATAACAATATTCAATTAAGAAAGTTAAAATAAAATGTATGGAAATATGTTAGAGTTTAATAATGCCTATGGTCCATTATGGGTTCCAGTACAAGTATCTGAAAAGTATTTCTGTGACACTCTCAGACTAGTTGTTTTAATACTGCATTATGCAAATCCTGAACAGTTTCAAATATAATATTACCTTTATCATTTATGTGTGTAAATTAGTGTTTTCCCTAGCGTGATAATCTTGCGCCCTGCTGCCCCCGATCAATGCCAACTTCCCCCGTTATCTATCGGCCTTTTTTCTTTTTTCTCCCGCCGCCTCCCCTCACCCCCTTCTTCTCACCCTCAAGAACTTTTAATTGGAAAAAGCAATCTCCAAACCCAACTTCCATGTTACGTAATACATTGTAATCCACATCCTACCGTCCACAGCTATTTTGTTATTATTGACACTGACAGACTGAAATGTCATTAATGTGCTCATATTGTTTTTGGATATTGTTTGGCTGGTTGCTACGGCCATACTTCACCAATGGTAAAGCCAAATGACATAACGTCGTATGACTTTAATACCCGTCGCAAAAAAGATCGCATTCCAAGCAGTTTTGCTCCGAGTGAAATAACTGCTAAAATAATTAATGCAAGCTGGTTTTATGAAATTGATCGCATACGTGAACAAGTTTCGAGTGATTCTTATCACAAATTACTTACTTTGCAGTTATTTTTACTTCATGTTGTTGGAAAAATATCCACCTGCGATGTGCTTGACCTAATTTCCGTTTGATTACATAGCTGGAAGTAAATTGTGAAATCACCTTGCGTGGAAGTGGATAGATAATAAAAAATATATATTCCAACCGCTCAACGTTCCATTACAAAGGGAACGAACGAAAAAAAAGAAATCACATTTAATTTAATCACTCGAAACTTGTTCACGTACGCAATCAAAGTCATAAAACCGGCTTACATTAATTATTTTAGTAGTTATTTCACTCCGAGCAAAACTGCTCGGAACGCGATCTTTTTTGCGACGAGTATTTAATGTTAGGAAGTAGAACTGCGAAAGGCGCAGTCGTGTGATTTGTGCAGAGTTTGCCGCTCAATAGTATAAAGAAGCTAGCAAAGATCATCACCTTGTAGATAATTAAGTGTCAATTTATTGAAACGAAATTTAATTCAGTGTCAATGTTTATTTAATTAGTGATCATATAGTAATGGTCATTAAAATAATAATAATTAAAACAAATCTGGAAATTATCTGACAGGTAAACCAGTTTTCTTTGTTGATCCGCCGAAGTTCTATGTGCGTATTTATAACCATGTCACCAGTCTACTGTTGAACTAGGGACTGGCTCTGTTCGTAATGTTTTTGATACACTGTTAACAGACTGCAGTCAATCATATTTAGTTTTTGTTTGTTGTTATTAAAATACACTAGCGTACATAAATAACATACAACTATAAATACATGAGCGTGAGAATCGTACGATAATTATGACATGAATTTGTGAATTGCAAATGAGTTTTATCATTTTTTTTTATGCGATCTTCACGCGAATGTTATGATTACTTTATTATCATCATGAATATTTTTATTATTATTATTATTATTATTATTATTATTATTATTATTTTTTTTTTTTTTTTTTTTTTTTTTTTTTTTT
>JAUTBW010075414.1:0-10552 GCA_032361425.1 Peltospira smaragdina
GGTAAGATATGTTATGTAAGTGACGTACATGTAGGTAAGATATGATATGTAAGTGACGTACATGTAGGTAAGATATGATATGTAAGTGACGTACATGTAGGTAAGATATGTTATGTAAGTGACGTACATGTAGGTAAGATATGTTATGTAAGTGACATACATGTAGATAAGATGTGTTAAGTGACATACATGTAGGTAAGATATGTTATGTGAGTGACGTACCAGTAGGTAAGATCATGAACTCCTGCATGGCCAGCTTGTTTCCGGCGTGGCTGCCGCCGTTGATGACGTTGAATGCCGGCACAGGCAGAATCACCTCCTTGTTGCCAGCCAGGTCTGCCAGGTGTCGGTACAGGGGAACTTTCTGTAGCAGCACAGAAAAAATAGCAAAATAAACAATAAGCTAACAGGAACAGTGAAAACAGGAAGTAAATATGTCCACAATCCACAAGAAATTACTTAGATAATTATATTTTGTATTTACTTAATGAGATACTGAATACATTTCACCCGAGTTACAAATGTGGCTCACACCTATTAAATATTACATGTCTGGATATCGGTACAGGCAGTGCTCCACAACTGGTGCAACAATAAACAGAAGATATTACACGAGTGTACATGACAGACGATGTTTACAACACAAGTGCCTAAATTATGCAGCATTTTAGACACGTGTCGTAAACATCATCTGTCATGGACATGAATACAATATTATATTTGTTACCATAAAACTGTCCTGTCAAACACTGCAGCTAATGTTTACAACTTAAATAACGATATGAAGTCAGACACCAAACTTAATCAGAATTACGTCATTCTGTTTGTGTAGTGTTTTACCAGCCAATCATTCTTAAGAGGACATACAATTTTATCAGTTACCACAAGGGTAATCATATGATATATGTCCCTCGATATGTCATACCATGTAGGTAAAAAACTAATATCTTTTAAATACACTACACATCTGTGATATCAACCACATGAGGCAGGTGCTATCACCACGAGGCTACGAGGGTGCACTGATTAACAAAGACTGTGGTGTGTGACATCCTGTATGTGGGACAGTGCATATGAAAAACCTTTGCTTCTGAACGAATGAATGTTTAACACCACCCAGGACGAAAACTACATCAGCTATTCCATTGGTTCTAACAGGAAAGAGACTCGCATGGCGCAATGGTGTTTTTTTTGCACATCTCTTTACACTGGTTTTTAAATACTTGTTGTATTTCTAAATAGTAAGTTACTCATTCTGTCACATTCACCATTCTTCACCTTTTTCTGACACCCTATTTTTCGTGCTGGGGTGTCAAACATTAATTCATAGCATTTAATCATAAAATAAAATGTGCTGAGTTCTTGGCTACCCCCAGTGATTTCCAGAGGGTGTGTGTATAAAATCATCACCTTGGCAGCAGCGCCGGCCTTGCAGCATGCGAGCGACACTCCGAGGATGGCATTCGCCCCCAGGTTTCCTACAACACAAACAGTAACACTGCAGGGCTCGACACGTTTAGTACATATTATGTTAAACAAACACCAAAAGCAACCGACAGCTAGTGCTTGAAACTAAAAGAAACACAAAGTTAAAAACAATACTATGTAATAAAACAATATTTTGTTACCTGTTATTAAATAGTGTTTTTTTTTAAAACTGTTTTGTTTGTTTTGTTTTTAAAGCTTAAATGCATTTTAATTACCTTCAGAACTGTTGCATTTACAGTGCAAGACAGATCTGTCATTATCTAATGAATAATAATATATTGTATTTAACAATGTATTCAACACACACATAAACACAATGCAAATGAAATCATCTAACTGCAATGCAGTTTCAGACAGTTTCTATACAATTTTCAAAAATGCATACACATACACCAGCATTTTGAGGAATGGTATTTCCACCAACCCCCTCATAAGCATTTTGATGAGCGTGATTTTTAATTGTTGTGTAAAGGGTCTGCCTACCAGCCAGTCCAGCACGGAGGACCCTAACAGATACACACACTTCTGCTGCTAGTCCTGAGATGTAGTCATTCACAGTATTATTTGTAATATTTTATCAACTAGTCTTGTTCATATTTTAAATGTGATTTTTATAAATGTTTTATGTACATTCATATGTTGAACTCTTGCTGCCTGAGTTACACCTCTATAGAACTGGTAATGAAATACAAGCACCCTCTCTACCTCAAGCTATCAGCTTGAGGGGCAATCCCTGACCGGATTACCTTTGTTTTCTGTGCCATCGAGATCGAGAAGGAATTTGTCAATTTGGCCTTGATCCTTCACATCAATGTTCTGAAAAATAAAAAAATAAAAATAAAAATAACTGTAAAAACATACTGACCAATGGATCACAGTGTGATAAAATCTATATGTTAATTCAACCCTCATATGCAGAGACCAGTTTTGTCAACAAGGATTAGTTTTGCATCTTGGTTTGTGGCACATGTTGCATTAAAATTGTTTAAATTGTAACTTGGACTAAACCAGTTCAGTTAAAAGGGAATAAAAACCGAAAGTTAAATTGGTCGTAACGTGTCTTTGGTGTCCAGATTGAGCCTAACTTAACTACAAAGAATAACAAATGATGTCATCCATTGACGTCGAAGAAACTAGTGTATTCAGACACAAGATATCGATAATAAAAGAGTGACATTCTGAGGTTAGAAAATATATTATTTAGTTATTTTTGTGAAACGATTTTTATGTCAACTCGTGATGTGCGGAAATATATTTGACTCATTGCTTCGCAATTCATGAAAATATCCCTTTATTACATCACTTGTTGACATTAAAATTGTATTCGTTCAAAATCATAAAATAGCTTCTACATATTTTGCAGTAATATTCAATTACTGTATCTACTGCTACTGCCAAGATATCCGATTGATTCCCCAGTAGCCTACTGCAATGGAAGTAATGTGCACGAAATAAACGTCTGTTAGTTTTCATGTCTCAGCTACAAGGCCAGAAGTCCAATACTTACAGCTGAAATAAGCTTCGACTTAATTTTCTCATTCACATTACTGACTGCCTTGGAAACTCCTAAAATACAAAGAAATTATGAAACATTAACATTTGGCACATTTAGCAAATGATAACAGATACTTTTGCATAAAATTTACTGATAACAATATATGTTGGACTGAACATGCACCAGCCAAACAATCCACTGCACCGAGTGAATAGTCTACATCTGAGCTAGGTCGACTCCCACAAGCTGTGACGTGACACGACCTTTATACACCCATCAAGTATTGTAACTGTCCTCTAACTATTACACACATTTTCTATCTACCTTACTGGTACGACATCGTAAAACTGTCTTTACTGATAAATTGTAGAGAATATATTAGTTAAATATTGTAGTTGTAAGATAACTTTAAAAGTGTGTTTCAAGGTGAGCACTCTACCATTAGGCTACATATTACTCGTACAGTGACCAATCAGAAACAGTGCAGAATCTCACCTTTTCCATGGTAAGCCTTCGGATCTTTGTCTCTCAGTTCTATGGCCTCATAGATACCAGTGGATGCTCCACTCGGGACAGCTGCTCGGAAAACACCTGCAGACAACAGAATGGGAAATCAACCCCTGTCAGGCAGCCACAAGGAAGTGTTCTAACTAAAATGTTTCCAACACTAATATAATCATTAATAAAAATATGTTCAGTGGGTCATAAAGCAAAACAAAATGAAAAACAAAAATAAACTGCAACAAACAGCACATCGAAAGTGGATCTTAAAAAGTAGGTTGTCAGTATAGATATTTTAAATATTTTAATGTACATTAAGTAGTGTGCAGGCCCAGAATTTCCCAAAAGAGTTCATGTTAAATTTTGCTGTTTTGCTAAGCTGTTACTGGAGTTATCACCCACTTCCGTAAACACGCTGGGCCTGTTTCATTAGATAATAGCAGATCTTGTTCACAACGTATAGAAGGCATTTCCTGACGGGCATTATTTGCAACAGTTCATGAATAAGTTATTATTTGTATTTATTATAAAATTGAATTTTACATTCAAAGTGTAACATTGCAGTTTTAAATAGAAATATTTAATGGGATTTTTATCTTTCTCCGAGATCTCACTGAC
This sequence comes from Peltospira smaragdina, assembly GCA_032361425.1. Lineage (NCBI taxonomy): Eukaryota > Metazoa > Mollusca > Gastropoda > Neomphalida > Peltospiridae > Peltospira > Peltospira smaragdina. The sequence continues at coordinate 4,103 of JAUTBW010075414.1, forward strand.
CCTCAAAGAAGTGACTTATAGTTTTAAAGCATGGAACTTGGACAATAATTTTTAAAATAAATTTTGGACTTAAATCCTAATACAAGACTCAGCTTTCCCAAGACAGCTCAAATGACCTGCAGGAGAAACTCCAGTGAGAATCCTGTTTCTGTGTACTGATGTCCGAGAGGTCACCGTGACCAAGTCAGACGTGTTGCGGGTTCAAGTGTTAATCTTACCCAGCTCTGTGGTGACTTCCACTTCGACTGTGGGGTTTCCCCGGCTATCGAAGATCTGCCTGGCGTGAACGTCCTTGATGGGCATGTTGAGCAAACGACGAAGTCTAACACTAGAGAGAAATAAACAGTATTTCATTACTTTTAATATGCTATTTATCCACACCGTCACTTTATCAGAACTTTACACTGGCATAAGATATGTCATAATGATACAGACCCATTCATACACACCACGTGGTCTACAGCGTCAACCAATCAGAGATGCGATCTATTTCTATTTTTAGCACGACATTTTGTCTCACAGCGGTATCACAAACATTAGGGTATAATCTACCATGTATTTTAGAGCCTGTTACAGGCCCCATTACCCTAAAGCATATTCCCAATCTGATACAGAAATATTCCCAATTATCACTTAATTTCCCATTTAAGATCCTTATACCTGGTAATAATTTAATCTGTTATAAAAATTACAATATTTGTATTGAAAAGAATCATTTTGATGTTGTTAAAGTTTATTTACATTTTTATTGTGCTAAATGCTACAGTGAAAGCTTAAGACAGCAAATTCAGTATTAACCAAAAACTTATACTTAATGTATTTTGGTAAATCCTATTTCCCGTATTTAAGTTTATTTTTCCCAATTCACTCTAAATGGACCCTAGAAATTTGGTCTAGATTATACCCTGAACATTGCTTTGACGTGGCATGTGTAATTTCTATTTCGTTAACCAAAACACAACAAAATTATTGTACACTGCCACCGTAAGGCGTCAGAAACTTTATGTTAACAAAATACAAATCAGCAATGTTGATACAAGGGAACCTTCCTCCTAAAATATATTAATTTGATTGCATTGAAGCCAGTTTTCGTTATTACCAGCACTGAGGCAGAACATATTATGGAATTACTGATAGGTACGTATTCTAAAAATCATAAGAATATTTACTGTTATTGTAGTATATTTATATCATCTTTATGATTACTGTCTATCAAACATGTGTTGTTGTAGATAAATTATTACTCTTATAAAATATAACCTTTCATTAGTTATATGGAAATAGATGACCCATATCACTGACTATAATGTGGTGGCATAGTCCATTATTATTTTGTAGGGGTCTCGTCTTGTATGATGTCAATTATTATATTCTTATATCACTTCTGTAATTTTATTTTAATATTACAGTTTAATTACTGAATGGCTATTGATTGGAAGCCATGTTGTCAAGCCAGCTTGTGACACCTAGCGAGAACACCCAGAAAGAGGCGGGGCTGTGGATGGGTCTACATGAAAGAATATAATACGACTCATTATCATTTAATTCTTCAAGAAGACCGACTCGGTCCGTTATTTAACATTTGGACATTCATGGGATGTCCAAATGTGAAATAACGGACTGAAGATGTAAAATCTCTATTAACTAACTGTTATGCTATGGAAAGTATGGTCCTCACCATCGATAGTCTGATAGTGAGTCGTAATCAAACAAATTTCATGGACAGTTTACCGCTAACACAGCAATACAAACCAAAAATATGGCCATTTTCTGTCAGGGCAAAAGTTTTTATAACGCAGTTATCATTTCTGCAAATGAGACACAGAGGCAACAGGCTTGAGAATATTGACCACTGACGATAGGTGAATCACTGTCCCGGACTCAGTGAGTTGAGTGGCCACAGACCACAGTCACATGACCTTGGTTGACAATACGGAATTGTTTTTATGCAAATGGGTGCCTTCAGTGTGATATTTTTTATTGGCCATCATAGTGCTCTACATGTTGAATTGCCAGAGTTGTTTAGACTCGGAAGTTTGTAAGAGATAAGGTATGAACAAAATGCATTTCACAAAAATAATTTTCTTAACGTCCAGGGGAAATTTGTAAGTCTAAGGTACCCTCTGGATACCCTTAGGAATTCTTCTTTCCTGTAAGTATCTGTTGTTTCCCAATATTTTTGGTTTGCCTTGATGTAGAAACAAAAAATAAAGTCTAAATTATAGAATTACTGACTCAGAAATGAATAAAATTCCCAAAATGCCATTTCAAAACATCCAGACACAACACTGTATTATTTGTAGTTATTTCCATCATGATATACCAGTACAGAGACCCCTTTTCGACATGGTATGCTTCAGTTTAACATTATTAATTTATTGCAACACATTTCGTTAATAATTATTAATGGTTGCAATAATATAATTTGGTATAAAAAGTTAAATTTATAGCAAATCAGGGTATAATCTAAACCAATTTTCTAGGGTCCTTTTATATTGAATTGGTGGAAATAAGCCTAAATAAGGGAACTGAGATTTACCAAAATACGAAACAGGTCAGTTTTTGGTTAAATATATTGCTGTCTTAAGCTTTCATGGTATAGTATTTAGAATAACAGAAATGTAAACAGACTATTACAAACAAGAAATTTGTTCTTTTCCTCAGATATATTATTTGTAAGGGATTAGTTAATTTCAGGTATAAGATCTTCAATAGGAAATTATTAAGTCATAACTACTAATTAGGAATAATGTTATATCAGATTGTACATACACTTTAGGGGAGTGAGGCCTGTGACAGGTCCCAAAATACAGGGCAGAATAAATAGATTATACTCTGCTGCAAGTAATATGAATGATGCTGACCATAACAGGTTTTAAGGAAGACGCTCTCTAATCTTCATGGTCAGATTAAAATAAAATAATGTTGACAAAACCCATCGATAATGAAAGCAAACATGGGTATGTATGGCCACATAGTTGATATTTTTGGTATATAAAATTAAAACCTAGAATATATTTTGTTTCCATGTTTGCATTGCCATGTATTGCTTTAACGTTTATTTGATCAATTTGAGACTATTTCATTTGTAAGTTTTTTGTTCTTATCTTAAAAGTACTATGTTGAGTTATATATTATTACAAAATCTAATTTTAAGTTCAAATACAAACAAAACTGCATTTTTAATTTACTTGTGAACTGTCACATTTCACCTTTATTGTCAAATGCTTACTAAAACAGTGTAAACGAAATCCAGCATTACCTAACGAAGCAGACGCTTATGTTTAGAGGAAACCAATGGCAACACCAATGTAAAAAATGAGATATCAGTTTGTTGATAATTTAATTGCGCAGAAAGCGTCTAGTGTATACTTCATAGCGGGTACCTAATATCGTCCTAGTTTCGAAGTGCCATGTTTTATGTAAATTTGACCAAGTGGTGTAGCGAAGGCAATGCACTATACGGTGTGATTTGTACACACTTGATAATCGGATTAACTGTTCTAAGTTATTAAATAATAAAAAAATATTCTCGACATACCACATAGTAATTTTAATTAAAAAAATTTTTTGAAACAGGCTCCTGGACAACACGGGACTATCCCCACAGGCAGGCTAAGTTCCTTGCCGAATGTCAAAGGGCTGGTGACATTAGTAAATAAATTACAGGCACTGAGGCTATATGATAGAGCATTGTATATAGTGAAATTAATTGTGGTCTGAGGCCGAGTAACTGAATATGTCAGTTGACTGTGAGTTGTCACTATCATCATCGTAATCAACTAAAATTCGAGCAGATTTCCACTGCCAGACACACATAAATAATATTTTGATAATATCACACTTGCTTAAATTAAAATATAAAATGCTGCAATACCAACACCATAAATAATCATAAATGAAAACCAAAACCTTTTAAATTGCACGCACCAAATATCTTGCAATGCCGGCAAATCGCCCTTGAAAGACCAAAGTAACCGTGACCCTTTGAAGGTCGTTCCCAAGTCAATTTTCGGGTGTATCCGGATTCGGAACATCTTCCGAAACAACCCGGAGATGAACGAACGAACTTTGCGACATCTAGTGGTAATCAAATGAAAAACATGGAAGTAGGTGGTTTCGTTTAGAGGAAAAAATGACAGACGTTGTCAGTGATTATAGGCAGATAATTAGTTAATTTTACATCCCACCAAAAATATCAAAATGAAATGTACGATAGATTTCAAGGAATGTTTGAAGGATTCTCCAAAATTTCGGTGAGTTATTAAAACATGATCTATGACAGGTGGTAGATTAGGCTAAATCTAAGATTCTTAGATTGATAGATTAAATGTTTAAGATGATGATTGATAGATGTTGATCAATGATTCAGTCGTAGTTGATAGTTGAACTTGATACTCAGAGAATTATCAGAATTGATCGTATTATTTAAAATAGCGAATTCAGTGAGATTATCACACTTTCACTTTGAACAAACATACTTTATGACATGTCACAATCACCATGCCACAGAACTAACCCCACCTGAATTATATTTATAGGGTTAGGATTTAGGTTTGTGTAGGAATACTGATTAGCATCATTAGGCTTAGGCCAGTTGGAGGCCCAGTAGCCTAAACCTAACAGAATAGTTCAAGTCGCAGTCATTTAACATTTGAAGATTAATGGATGATGGGACCTAGGCCTACGACATTCATCTTGCGAATGCATTTTCTTTGTAGCACGTTCGATCAAATTTGAAATTGATTGTTTCAGGTTCAAGAGCAATGCCTGTCAAAATAAACTGATCGTCAGTGACCGAATTCAGTAAATTCCCTGTTGCGGCTGTAGTGAAATTAAATAGAACTGTTGGAAAAGAAAATTAGAGAAAAAACTGATAATAATAAAAAAATAAAAAGTTTGGATGATGCAGACAATCTGCAGTAAGTTGGTCTTCTACAATACTCACTGTATAGATTTGTAGCAGCATCGTCATTTTGCGTTGTGACAAATAACAATGGCTGTAATTCTAGACAATTGTTTTATTCATCATCTATTTCCCTTCTTAAAACCCTGTAACAACAATACAAACAGTAATCAAATGGGGAAATACATTTAACTGACAGCATAAAGTAATATAAAGGTATATACAACATTTAACAGAAACACATTAATGATACACATCAGTAAGTTACAGTTATACAGTGTCAAGTTAAACCTAAGTTAATTAGTTACCATTTCAAATAATATAAACAAAATACCATAAATGCTGCACAAAATAGTTTAACATAAACATCCAAAAGTATACATGTTAAAACAAATGGTTTAACATATAAAAAGTTACAAAATAATCATATGAAATTCTCAATCTTCTATTCACATATCAAAATGTAAATCATAATAACTATAATCAAATGTTATGTCATTTAGAAAAATATAAGATAAAATATACATGATTTTACTCACCTAGTGTGTGAGACCAAAGTTAGGAAAATGTAGCACCTGGAGAATAGGTCGATAAACACATACACACACGTATCTGCACAAGATAAATATTAATTATCAATAACCATGCAGATATTTCACATAAAATATAATTAAAATAATAAAATCACTGCTCACATACATAATAATGAACACAACCACAATCACATAATAAATCTTAAGTTATTTATTTTTTACACTCAATTGGCTAATTTAATATTAATTGAAATACATTAATTTAATTACTTAATTATAATTAAATACTTAGTTATAAAGTATTTACTTATTTATTTAAGTACATAAACAACACAAGGTTCATACAGGTCATGAAAAACCTTGAAAGTCATTAAATTTGTAAATGTCATTTTCCAGGCCTGGAAAGTCATTGAATTTTAGTATTTGTCTATCGATAACCACACTATAAATACAATAAACTAGAATAATAATACCACTAATTGGAAATCCTCCAATGATACTTCTGTAGCCAAACAGAATAGCTTCCAGTAACAAAAGACAGAAAATAATGCAAGTACTGGGAGAGTGAATGAACCAGTATATATGCCCATTATACTCCAATAGTAAGCTGACAGCAATACCCCAAATTACACTATATTACTCACTACACAAGCTGAGATGGCAGTATGACACGAGTTCATGGGTGAGTGCTACTTTTAGTGATTGTTCAAAGTTATTTTGAAGTGAATTCGCAAGCCCAAACATCTGAAACCAAGAAAGTTTGTATTATTAAAATCAAGGATAAAATAATTAAAGAATCAATTATCTGTTTAAGGAATAGAAATAATTAACTACTTGAAATAAATCGATAATAACAGTAGTCCGGTGGTCTGAGACTACCTGGAAATTAGCAAGACTACTTAAAACTGCAAACTGGTAGTCCTTCAGACCAACTGGAATTAAAAATAAATAGATATGTAGACCTCCTCAAAAATAACATTATTTAGAATTTGGAACATAACAGATTCTTTG
>JAUTBW010075525.1:0-17496 GCA_032361425.1 Peltospira smaragdina
TCGCTAATACGTATGTGACTGGTATGGTGTTGCTGGCATTTTATCATTTACAGTATCAAACTCTACATCTACCGACTCAACAACAATTCTCACACGAATTTTAACAAGACTTTATACAAATACAAAAGAAATTAATCGGTTGCTTCTAATGGCACAAAGCAGTAGGCTAGACAACTGCAAACGAGTGGTTCATTGTTCAACCTAAGCTTTAGCGATATCAATAGTGGTAACTGGCGGCCGTCATTAATCTCATAACAAATTACAGAACAAAACGACATGATTCTTGAAACTCGTATATCTTATTACATGAAAATAAAAATCTACATTTTAAATTTATTTAACCTCGAAAATAAAAAACCTCGAAATGTTTTCAGTCCCCAAACCACGAAAACTTTAAGACCATGAAAATTTCCGGTTATACGGTATAGTTTTTTTATAATCTTTTTTTCCCCACTGGATTTGAAGATTTAAAATTTTAAAGATTTATTATAATTCATTATGGATATCTGATTATACTTTATGCTTTAATGTAAGCAGTGTTTGAAAATGATATGTTATATTCAAGACTTACAGGAATTAAACAAGAGTGGCATTTTATGTTTACTTTATAGGATGGTTGTATTACGATGGAGGAGTACTTAGTTTGGACTGTGAAAAACACATTGACCGACGACTTTCTCAGTCTACTTACACAGGTATGTCATAGTCAGGGTAATTCCATATAATGAAGTTGAGCTATTTCTCATTCCAGCCAGTGACCCACAATTGGCATAAAAGAAGTTGTGGTATGTGCTATTTTGTCTGGGATAAAGCATATAAAAGATCCCTTGCACTAATTAGAAAAGGTAGTCCTGTGGTGGCAGCAGGTGTTGTCTCATCTGAACAGTTATTTGCCATGTGTCTAATGACATAGATACTTGTAATTAAAATGTGTTGAATGCATCAATAAGTAAAGCATTTTCTTCCTTCCCTATAGATGTTCTGTGTTTAAACATTGCGGTTTTTGTCATAAACATAAGCAAAACAAAATGGCTGAAGAAATGGAACACTCAGCCATTGCTGATCATGTAAAAAATGGTGGATGTCCTTAAAGTGATCACTTGCTTTTCTTTGTAAAAATAAGCAACTAGAATACTCTTTTCCTGTTATTTCAATTACAAAGAATATTCAATGACACCAAATTATTGACGTAAGGAAGAAAAATTTAAATAAAAGGTATGTAGTTCTGTATTTGTCACATAGTGCTGGTTTACATTTTCAGTAGCAAAATGTGTACAATGACCTTTTTTGGTAAGTTAGCAGAATTTTACTTATATTAAATATAATGACTATTAATACTCAGGTACAATTTTCGACAGTAACATGTAGTGTAAAGTGGATGGTAGTTTAATTCCATACTGTTGTTTATTTGTCAGATATGTCATGTTGTGCTGGGTTTAAAACCTCAAACAAGAGAAGAAGAAGGGAGAATAATTCAGTAAGTTTATTGTTTATTATGTTTTGTTTTATTTTATTTGGAAACCAAAATACAGAGCCATGTTAAAGTGTTTATTTAGAATTAAAATTTATTTAAAATTACATTGTCAATTTACCATATTTTAACACTGGTTACCAATACAACATACAAGCACTACAGTACTTGAATTACACTTGTTAACCTTCACTGTATTTTTATGTTTATCATAACTGGAAATTAATTAACTTTTTTACTGGAGTGTTGCCAAATATTCATTCATTCATTCCATAATATAAAGTATTTCAGTTTCTTAACAAATATTTTGAAGCATCATTAATTATATTGTGTTTATTAATCATTGTGTATCTGACATGCAGTTGACATGAGATTGATCCGTATCAGTTATCCACTAGGGATTGTGCTAATTAAAAACATTTCTGATGCCAATATAGCCATTAACAAAAATGTGTTGATTATGTCATTTTGTAAACTAACAAAATAAAAATAAGTTTTTCGCTTATTTCTTCCTTAATTTGTTCATAATGACTTGTGATTATTTTGATTATTTTGTTTTCCCACAGGAGTTGGCTGGAGCGTGAGTCTCGGAAGCCGCTGCAGGTAGGCCAGGTGTGGTACCTCATCTCCATGCAGTGGTGGAACACCTGGCTCGACTACGTCAATGGAGATGTAAGTCTTCGTTTAGGTCAACTAAATTAAAATGCCAGCAGATGATAAACACACTGTCATTAGATCTATGTAATAGGGGGCTGTAAAGCTTAAGATTAAAAAAAAAAATTGGATATGTTAATATATAACTAAAGTTGATGTAAAACTATTCCTGAGATTTTTCATTAGGATGTTGTTGAATAATAACTGTAAATGGAAACACCTTTTTGTTAGTAGATATGTTATTAACTATTGAAATGTTTTTAATATCACATAAATTTATTTATCGTCTGTAAAGTAATCCTGAACATTGTGTATTTAAAAAAGAAGATAAAAAATAAAAATGTTACTGCAATTAGTTCTATTCTGATTTTTTCACTAAGTATTTTTTAAATTTATTAGTTACACTTTTTCCATTCCCCAGATGTTGGAAGTACAGGGTGCACACAATGTCTCAAAACAGAAACTGGCCAAGGTGAAGACCACAAACGGAGCGCTGGTGTGGGAGGACGAGTCTGTGATAATGGTGAACCATCACAGGATGAATGGCGGGGGTGGGGGCGACCGGGAACCCCAGAACCACCACTCGCCGTTGATCCACTCAGGCAGCCCCTACAACAGCCTGCAGCGGCGGTCCCGGAGTCCGCGCAAGAACAGCCTCAAACCCCTGGAGAACGTCGTGTCTGCCAACCGCAGTCCTAGCCCCTCCCCCACCATGAAGAGGAAGCACATGATTGGCCCTCCTCAGAAGCCTGTAGCCATTGATAATAATTCTCTAGTGATGCCCAATACTTACAAGGTAAGGTAAAATGTACAACATAGTTGTTCTTAATGATTGAAATCGTTTTAAATTGAAATGCTGTTAGATGTGACATACTTTTGATATGTAATAAATTATTAACTTAAAAAATGTATGTACAAATACTTGAAAACAAGATAATGCCATAACATTGTTAGCTGAACTATGTTTTCCACCAGTATTTTGTCTATAATTTTTTTTGGTTAATCCATTTATATTAAGTTATTGTGACGTTAGAAATATTTAAAAAAATTTAAAATCCTAGTGGCTACCTGACAGGTATTGATCTTAGGTTGCAGGCACATACACTAATAGGCTATTGAGTAAATATGTATCAACACATGTCACAAAGCATGCCTGTTTTTTTGTAAACTTATCAAAACATGTCACAAAGCAAGCTCAGTTAATTTATTATTGTATGGTGATTGTGTTTAATAAGATAGCAACTCAGAAAATGAAATTATTTATGTGTACTGTGGTCCTCCATATTTTATTCCTCAGTATATTTCAAAACATCTTTGTTTGACTTTTAATAGCACAAATGTGTTATTTGTAACGGTTGTTACTCTAACGAGGGTGGTCCCTTGAAATAAGATGTGATGCTGAATGTAACTCAGTGAATGAAAATATTTATGTGCACTATATGGTCCTCCATATTTTTAACATTACGAGATATATTTCAAAACATAGTGTTATGATGTTAATAGATTTCACCAGTGTGTGTTACTTGTGCAGGTTGCCACTCTGACTAACGAGGGTGGTCGACTGAAGCGTGACATGGTGCTGGTGCGAGGAAAGGACTTTGAGCTGGTTCCTGAACCGGTGTGGAGGGCGCTGTCCAGCTGGTATGGGGGGGCACCAGCACTCCCCAGGACTGTAAGTATGCCACGCAGTTTGTTGTGTTTTATTATTTAGACACTGTAGTTGGTCCAGGGGGATGGGGGGCAGCAGTCCCCAGGACTGTAACTACACACACGTTGGTGGTTTTATTACTTTAAACCTGAACATTACATGCTAGATACCCTCATTTTAATGCTTTTCACGCTGAAGTTTTAATAAAGATGTATTGTCACTCATTCATAATTGATCTGAGTGGGTCTTTTTTATCAAATATTACCAATGTTGGTAAAACTTTATTTTAAATACTTTGAGTGTGTAATTAAATAAAGACTTGTCATTTTACAACTGATTATTATTATTGCTTTTTTAAAATATCGCTTCAGCTTAGTGTGTGACTCAAAAAAGCTAATATTTGTTTCTGTGACTGTGAAATAATGGTGAAACAAATAGTGATACAAAACAAGAGCTTAGTAACCTTATATTGGTGAAGTAGTGTCTGGTGAATATGAAATAACCAGTATTGTCTGTGATATTTATTGTCAGGTCTGTAGTTTGTGACAGTGGTATTGGTTATACATGATTAAGCGAATTTGTATTTTAACTGGTTCTATAAACCCATGTCCCATACCTTGCTCTGTTCCATTTTGGTCCTTACACCCATCTTTCTGTTAAATCCACTGTTTGCTAGTGGTTTAGCATTGATCTATTATTTAACAGCTTCACCTCACTGACATACAAGTGTTCTGCAGATCATACACAGTTGAGCACAATTAAGTGTATTTGTATTTTAAACCCATGACCCATGCCTATCTCTGTTGTGTATATATCTTGCACGTTTATATCTACTCTTTTTGCCAGTGGTTGGGTATGAATCCTTTATTACCAGCCTCATCACAGTGACGTACGTGTATTCTGAAGTTAAGTACAATTAGGATTATTTGTATTTTAACTGGTACAATAAACCCATGATTCTTTTTTTTGTCCATACCTATCTAAACCATTAGAATCTGCTATAGTTTGGCATGAATCGGTTATTTATGAATGTTACCTCACTGACATACATGTTTTGTGTTCTGCAGGTGATAATGTCATCAGTGGGCGACCCACACCCCGAGCTGGAGCTGTACCCTGTGACTGTGCGCCTGCTGCGACACCAGTTGCCCAGCCAGCGCCCCCCACCCCCCACCACCTTCACTGGCATGATGGCGGGCATCGGGGGCATGGCCATGAGTAAGACTGACTTAGTTTGTCCATGTCTGTTTGTTTGACTTGTAAATTCTTTCTTTTTTTCTTCTTCTTCACTTGTCCATGTCTGTCTCTTTGGCTTAAACTTTTTTTAAATAATGTTTTCATAATTATTATTTTAAATATTGAAGACAAAGGTTAGGAGTTAGTATGTATTTATAGATATAGCATCCATTTGTGTGTTTAACTACATGAAAAGTGGAAACCATTTTATGTGATACCATTTGGATGATTTTAATTTTTTAATTGTTATTGTTATTATTATTGCTATTATTATTATTATTGTTATTGTTATTATTATTATTATTATTATTATTATTATTATTATTATTATTATTATTATTATTATTATTATTATTGTGAAAGCTATACATTTTGGTATGCATAAAATGTTTTTGTCATGAATAAAGGTCAGTAAAAGTACTGTCACCACTGCAGTTGGCTGACATAGTTTCTTTTCTGTCCTGTTTGTATATAAGCTATTTGATTCTTTCATTCTTTTATTTAAAAAAAAAAAAAAAAAAGTCTAATAATAAAGATAAATATGAAAACTTGTGTTAGTCACAAATTTTAAAAGGTCTGGTAGTTAGAAAATTTGTCATGTATGCAAAATGTATTTTGTTGCAGGTTTTGCAGCTAATCCAACCATTCCACGCCGAAACCTGGCTTATGTAGCAGCTTTCAGTCGGAAGCACACGTTACAACAAATCTATGATTTCTTGTGTACAAAGTTGAGGTTTTCTCGGGAAGATATTCATCTTTGGAAGATCAGTCCAAAAGATGAGGTATGTTTCATTAAATCCATAATGTTAGTTTATTTCTTGGTTGTTTTTGATAAAAGATATATCAACAGAATGAAGTTTTGAATGTATTACCTAAAACGAATTACAACTTTCAATCATCTGATTTGTAAATAAATAATACTGTGATTATGTTTAATGTTATACAAATACTTTATTTCAGCAAAACCTGACTTTGCTTGATGACGAGTGTATTACTGTTGAAGAAGCTGGAATTGAAGAAGGACAGCAGATTTTAATAGAAGGTAGAGTGAAACTTAGAGTTTGTACATTTCTTTGTTTTCTGTTTCAATTGAACTTTAATTTGCATTTGTTGAACTTTGATACTGTGTTTTACAACATTTTCCCAAATCACTGTAAAAGGACCCTTAAAAAATTGGTCTAGACTACCCTGATGGTATACAGTCTGATCAAGTGTCAAGCTTTGATGTAACTGTTCATGTTTGTCTGGCTTTGTCTTGCAGTGCGGAACAAAGACCTGACGTGGCCAGAGGAAATGTCTCAACTTGCCAAAAACAAAACGATGAAGAAAGATGACGGTAAGGCATGATACTTAAACCTTGACCTCTTGACTCTCTGCCATATCTATGTTATGTTCCAGCCAGTGCTCCACGACTGTGGTATGTACTATCCTGTCTAAGGATAGTGCATATAAAAGATCTCTTGCTGCTAATCGGAAAGAGTAGTCCATGAAGTGGCGGCAGCGGGTTTCTTCTCTAACTATCTGCATGGTCCTTAACCATATGTCTGATGCCATTTAACCATACACCAGTGTGTTGAGTGTGTCATTAAATAAAATTTCCTTCCTTCTTTCCTTCCTCTGCCATATCATGCTTTAAATACAACTGAAGTAAAATAAGAGCATGTTACTTGGATATGTTTAAATGTAGGATTATAGGCCTACTTTTATAGCAAGTAACCCAGAGGTGTTTTTGTGTAATTTACAGTTGATGTCTGACATAGCTACCTGATACAGAGTTTCTGAAATACAAGTGCATTATTATGTCAGTGTATTATCTATTATTTGCCTAAAGTCTGGATTAATGTGCTGGGTAACATTATTTTAATTGCCTTCTTGTTGTGAATGATCAGTATGTTACTATATTCACTAAGTATTCTGCCTGTGCCAAACACCATATGAATCGTTCTTTGTCTTCAGTGCCAACTGAGAGAGGGGCCACAGGTCTGAACAATTTAGGAAACACGTGTTTCATGAATGCTGCTCTACAGTGTGTGTCCAACTCCACCCCTCTCACCGAGTACTTCAACGGCGGCCTCCATCTCTTTGAGTTGAACAGGTAGGCATATATTTTGTATAGATGATAAGTACAGATGAAGATGTGATTAAAATATATCTTTAATATGTGTAGAAACTGATGAAACAGGTTTACCTTGGTATTTATCAAAATTTAAAAATTTTGGAAAGAGTAATAAACCAAAGCAAAGTGCTTTCAAAATATGGGTTTTAAAGAGCATTGTATTGGTGGGTTGGTTTAATGTGTATGTATTCCACTGATTCTTTATAATTTTTTTTTTTTTTAAATTTAGTGCTGCATTCAACATGTTTTTATTAATGGTTATACAGTTGTATATTATTATGATTACTGTGTTTCAGAACAAACCCATTAGGAATGAAAGGTCACATAGCCCAGCGGTATGGTGAACTGGTGAAGGAACTGTGGAGTGGGACGACTAAAACCACAGCACCTCTTAAATTCAGAGTATGTTGTCATTCATAGTTTTTCGTGTAATAGATGCATTTTTTGTCAAGCTTAATTTCTGACATGTATTAGTTTTCACAGTTTTTCATCTAAATGGAGTTTTTTATGTATTATGGACTTCAGTATTCTTGAGTATCCTTAAAATTCATTCATTTGGGGGGTTTTAAGTCAAAAGTAAATCTTTAAAAGCAATTTCAGTTTTTCAGCTACTAAAATGGTAGGTTTTTTGTTGTTATTTAAATCAAGACTTCATAGTAATTTAAAATAACTAGTGATTTCAAAAATCTCTCTTACTGTCAAGCTTTCTTTGGACCTTAAATTTGTCATTATTTATTATACCATACTAGATTGCAAAAAAAAAAGTGTGTTATGATGCACATGTTTGTTTTTCAGTGGACGATTGGTAAATATGCACCCCGATTTAATGGCTTTCAGCAACATGATTCTCAGGAACTTCTCAGCTTTCTACTTGATGGCCTTCACGAAGACTTAAACCGGTTAGTTCACAGCTGTGAATAAGCATGCTTTGGACTGATCAAACTAATTTGTATCCATAGCTTTTGACTGGAATATTACTTTATTAATTGATAAAATGTTGTTGCTGAAAAGAAACTATTGATAGTTTCATAATATTGGGACGAACATGATGAATATTTTCCAGTAAAGCACAAAAACACACACACAAAACTCAACATTAAAATCAAATCACAGTACTATGTTACATTAACATTTGAGATAAGGTAGAATTCAGCCCTGACAATTTGCAGTTAGTTTCTTTGAATGATAGGTTTCTTTAATTTTATTTAATGACATGTTCAAAACTTTTTAGTACCAGTCAATGTCATGTATATTATAACAAGTTAGAAAAATTCTGGTTCACTAAATAACAATAAGATGTTCATTTCAGTTCTTGTTTTTCTAATGTTGTACAGGGTCCATGACAAACCGTATGTGGAACTGAAAGACAGTGATATGCGGCCTGATGAAGAGGTTGCAAAAGAGGTAATTTATTCATCACCTGAGAACCACACTGTTCTATGTCAGAATACATTTTGAAAAACAGTTGAAGTAATGTTTGCAGTGTAATGTATTTGATTTGGAGATAAAACAAAGCTGAATACGGATATATTCCTTTATAAGCATGCTTGTGATCAGAAATTCTGCCAGGACAAAAAACAAAGTCACATGGACACTCAGTTTTCACAAAAAGTGGAGATAGAACGGTTGGTTCTCAGCAAACATAATGTCACGTGATCTATTTCATTTCTGTCATGTAATAATAATAATAATAATAATAATAATAATAATAATAATAATAATAATAATATATAATAATGATATATTGATGATAATAATGATGATAATAAAAAATAAAAAAAATTACTATTATTATGTTTCAGGGTATTAATATACTGTAAGGTGACAGTATATACTGATACACAAAACAATGTGGGTTTTTTTGTTGTTTATAAAATATATTTACGGATTTTCATTAACTATCATCTGGGTTTGCTTGTTGCCAGGCATGGGATAACCACTTGTTGCGTAACCAGTCTGTGATTGTCGACCTGTTCCATGGCCAGCTCAAGTCAAAGGTCAAGTGTCAGGAGTGTGGCCATGTCAGCGTGCGTTTCGACCCCTTCACCTACCTCTCGCTTCCTCTACCCATGGACAGCTGCATACACCTCGAAGTGATAGGTCAGTTAGTGAGCTGAGTTTGGGCTTTTGTGGTAGCAAAATTATTACAGTCAGACCTCATTACAACGACCACATTTTTTTTTTCCATAATAAGATTCATTATATTGAGTTTTCTGTTGTAAGGAATTTTGTTATAATGCTAAAGATTAGTAGCATTATTAAACACATAAACATGTTTTTTATGTATTTATTTTTAATAATTTGTAAATTATTTAGCTTTTTATAAATTATTATTATAATAGGAGAAAATATAGCAAAATTACCATATTCATCAGTGCCTTTTATTATATTCTTTGGAATCTACCAACCTTGAATTTTTTAGTTTTTTAATTAAAGAAAGAAAGAAAAACTTCAAGAATGCAGTTTTGCTTTGTTTAATAAAAGTCATATCATGATTTCAAGACTTAAAAATTATATTTTTTCCAAAGTACAAAACAGTTTGTGTGTGACTAAAACAGACATGTTTTTTCACAGTGAACCGACTGGATGGGTCGGTTCCCACAAAGTACGGGCTGCGCCTCAGCATGGACGAGAAGTACCGGGCACTCAAGAAGGAGCTCAGTCTGCTGTCAGGGATCTCCGCTGATGACCTGCTCTTTGTCGAGGTGCTCGGACCCATTGTGAAGGTGAGTTCAGCTTCAGGACATTATTCACAGAACTATAAATTTACATTTGGAGCATAATCGTAAATATATATCGTTATTGGTCCATGACATCAGAGACACTACTTTCAGCCAGTGATTATGTTAGGTGTAAAACTTAATTTTACACTTTTTTGCTTACAGTATTAATTTAGACAAAGGTATAAATTTACATTTGGAACTTAATCCTAAATCTACCATTGATCTATGACATCAGAGACGCTACTTTCAGCCATTGATTACATTAGGTGTAAAATGTTAACTACTACACTTTTTTGCTGATGTTTTTTTTTTTTTTTTTAAGTGAAAATTTACATTTGGAACTTAATCCTAAATCAGCATTGATCCATGACATCTGAAACACTGCTTTTAGCCAATAATTATGTTAGGTGTAAAATGTAACTTTACACGTTTTTTGCTTACATTACGTGCAAAACGTAACTTTAGACTTTTCCTTACATTATGTGTAAAATGTAACTACACTTTTGCTTACATTACATGTAAGACATAAATTCACACCCATGTTAATAATGAATGAGGCCACAGCTAAATAATGCAGTTGCTTGTACTGCATATTTGTTGAAAATACTATTGCAAGTGGAATGTAACTAATTTACAAGTAGCCTGTGAATAAAGCAACACAAGTTTTCAGTACAATAGTTATTTTGTTCTATACCAAAGGGTTTATGCCGTTATACTTAATGTTTCAAAACTTGAGTAAACCGTGACATGTGTTATGTTGAAATAGGAAGAAACACACAATTTACAACATAAAATATTCTATAAGTATGTATTAAAAATATGTATTAAAAATTTATTAATTTCAAAATATAACACCTGACATAATTTGCTCTCAACCAGGGATGGATATGTAACATAATAGTGGAATTAAAACTATTATAGAATCTATACACATTGTAAACTCTCAAATCCACATTGATATTGGTTAAATAACACCAGGGTTAATTTCTTGAGACAATCAAAGCCATTGATTCACTCAAGAAATTAACCACATATCATCCATGCATTTAAACCACTGGACTACATAACAGATGCACGTAACATACTTACTTGAGGTTTGTGGAATTTGACTTACAACCCAATAATAGCTTTGTGACAGCTTGCCTGAACTGTTTGTTCATGAATGAGTATATGATTGGGTTGGCAGCACTGTGCAGGAAGTAGGAGTAGAAGAGGAACAGGTTTTGATCAGAGATCACATCGCATGACATGAGAAATGTTGGGCAGTATGAAACAAAGTAGACAATTGTCACCACAAGCAACACTTTGGCTGTCTTTATGTGAGCTCTGTGTTGTCCGAGCTTTACTGGCTGGTTGCGCATGACCTGGTGAATAGTGTCTGCCCTGTTATTTTGTTCGGTACTGTGAATATTTTGTCTCTGAGGATTATTTTCAGATTCCTGTTTTTCAGAGTTGTGGGACTGAGAGTTTTCAAGTGAGTTTGAGGTGGAGGCACTTGCATTGTCTTCAGAGATCATATTTAATTTGCCTGTCAGTGTGGGTGTTGGGTAAACACTGGAGTGAGCTTGCCTTCTGTGGGAGAACATGACTTGGTCTGGGTTCTTATACTTGAGGTCATCTTCCGTTTGATGTAAGGACTTTGCTTTAGTTTCACTTTGGTACTGGGATTCGTGATTACCTCTATCCTGATGTAATTTCTTGGAATTGACTTCATCTTGGAACACAGAATTGGCATTGGCTGTAATTTGGTACAATGACTTGAATCTAGGTTTTTCTTTGTTAGCAAGGCTATTTATCTTCCAAGGATCCACTTTGATAAGGAAAACCTCTTGATCATGAAAATGTCTCTTAGTACTAGTTTCTCTGGGAGCTTGCTGATCATTTTCTTTTTGAATTTTAAAGACCTTATTTTCTTTACTGTTTTCATTGGCAAACTCTGGGACCTCTTTGCATGTCTGGTGGTTTATATTCAGATCCTGCATTGTTTTTACATTTTTCTCATTGCCTGTCACTGGTTGGATCTTAGCTTGTCTAAAAGAATTCCACTTATGACTCTGTTTGTAAACCTTTATGAAAACCATGGAATAAAGTGTTGTAACTGTCAAAAGAATTGCAACCATCAGTGCTGTTACGAGCCTCCAGTAGTCTTCCAATGCCATGGGTGTCATAGTAAGAAAGTTGGGCATACATAAACCAAGATACTGCATCCTTCCATCTGAGTCCCTCTGATACACTCCAACAGCCAGCATCGGAGGGATTCCCAGACCAGTACTGCAAGTTATAATAGAAACTGTTGATGCTCTCAGGAACATTTTTGATTTGTCTCGATAACACTTTGCACAGATGAGAAAGTATCTGTCAAATGCGATCACCATCAAATTAAGAGCAGACATGGGCACTGTTGTCATCCGAACAAACTCCCACGCTTTGCAGACAGCATCTATGTAAAACGGGTATGACCAGTTTTTGACAAGCACTCCTGGTATGGCCACTGTTAAGATGATGAGGTCTGTGATGGCCAGAGCAGTGATGAGATGGGCAGATGTCTGTCTGACGAGGCTGCGGCAGAACACAGCAATGACAATGACATTGCCTACACTGCCGATGACACAGAGAACACCAAGGACTGCAGTCAGAGAAATTAGCTGCGGCAGGTTGTCACGACGGAGAAACTCAAACAAGTCATCCAGGTCACCATTGTCTGTCATATTGCTGTCCAGAATCTCAAGATATTCCTGACCATCCATTGGAAAAGCCTGAATGCTGAAGAATATAATCAGTGTATTAATTAGGCTCACATTTGCATATATTTAAATATGCAGCTTTGTTTAATTATCAACAGCAAATGTTTACATTTTTGCTGGATTCTTATTAGATATTAATTTCTTAAATATTTAATTCTTTAGAGGCATTGGTGCTACCATAAACCTGTATGTGTTCTTATTGATTGATGACACTGACTGAAATACCACACCCTACTTCTGTTTGTCCTTGAATAGTTATCATTGGTTCCGTTTGCTAGAACACCTAAACTGGGTATGGGGGTGGGAGGAAGAAGGTAAATTGGGATATTCCATTCCGAATGTTGAAACTGAAATTGCTGCTTGTTAACATTGGTTCTGAAACTCAGACATACTTTTAGGATACAAAATTCACCAAATGCAAGATTAGCATTTCAGGACTCGAGGTTGTTCTGTGTTCTACAGTGGAATTTTATGTAAGCCAGAATTGTTTTATGTGATACAAATTCCATTCATCAAATAAAACCTCATGTTAACATGGACAGTAGTTCATAATCAACAAAATAAGATTTTTTATTTTCTTTTTCTTTTTTTTCTTTGATTTTTTTTTAAATGTTTTTGTAAAATGCCAGTGTGAATTGTGTGTTTGTTGGGTGCATTTGTGTTGTTTCTTTTCTTTTCTTATTAATAGCTCTGCTAGGGTGTGTATATGACATGTACTAACAGTGTACTCACCTTAGAAAGCTGCCCCAGTCTAATTGAGCAGACTTTCTGCAGTTGTCTTTTATTATCTGTGTGGTATTAGCCAGCTGTCACTTGGCTGGTCAAAATACTGATTGATAGGCTTGTTTACATAAAAACCATTTGTTGTAATGAGGAAATTAATACCCTTTTTATTATCATTAGATAATAATTTCTTATCTTTTGTTTTTGAGTGCATGTTTGTGTCCAGTGTATTGACGTGCTGATTAAAGTCTGCATTTTTGTTAATTTAATACTAAAGAGCTGTGCTGCCTTTATTGACTAAACGCTTTATATTACCAGAAGTTATCAGTTGCATTTAGACAGCTTTTAATCAAGCCTTAATTGAAATAGTTCTCTGTCCCAGTGAAACTATTAACCGTGTATGTTTTTGACATTCATGTAGAAGAAGTGGTTGATTAATTCCTGTCAGAAAGCCACTAGGGATTTTTCATATTAAAATGTTTTCTGATGCCGGTATAACCATTAATGAAAACGTGTTTAGTGCATTGTTAGATTAACAAATATTGTTATTACTCCATGTAGAAGTTTAAGTTTTTATTCTTACTAATATTGATAATTACTTGGTGATGATGGCTTGTGGGGACAGTACCAACGACATGTTTAGTACATGTGAGGATTTCGATAAGAAAATATTTCTTTTTGTTTAAGTTGCAAAAATGAGTTTTTATTGGGAAGAGTGCTGGGGGGGGGGGTGTCATTGCAGTTTTCCATCATACAATCAAAGTTCAAATGGAGAGCTTCCCCATAGTTATGAATACTATATTTAATTTATTGCTAACTAGTTCAGAATGTTTGTCATTAACCCTAACATTAATGATGCTTTTGTTTCAATCACAGACCCTCCCTCAGGATAGATAATTGGTGTCAATGAAGTTGGGAAGAGTGCTGGGGGGGGGGAGGGGGGTGTCATTGCAGTTTTCCATCATACAATCAAAGTTCAAATGGGGAGCTCCACCATAGTTATGGAAACTATATTTAATTTATTGGTGACCAGTTTAGAATGTATGTCATAAACCCTAACATTAACGATGCTTTTGTTTCAATCACAGACCCTCCCTCAGGATAATCAAAAGATCCGCACTCTCCTTGGTGGAACACTGTACGCCTATGAGCTCCCGCCGACTCCAGAAATCAAACCGCTGTCTGCAGAAGAAGAGTATTCCAACAGGGTGTGCAGGGAAAGCATCGGACTGAGTGAGATTCAGAGAGGTCTCACCACAAGTAAGAAACTTCATTGCTTTTGTTTTCAGATGCTAGCTCGTGATTAAAAATTCCATTCGTTTGTCTTCAGTCATACACCATCCTTTCATTGTCTTTCATCTGTATTTTTCATTAATTCATGGGAGTGGGACTTAGTTCATCAGTGGAATGTCTGTGCCAGTCCTTCACAATTGGTATAACAAAGGCTATGGTATATGCAGTCTTGCCATGGTATGTCTTTTCTCACTGTCATAATGGTCCTAAATCATATGTTTGATGTCGTATAAAGTATAGCTAGATTGCCATATATAAATTGTTAAATAAAGGCCTATGTCATCATTTCAATAAGTGCTGCACATTTAGTGCAACAAAGACCATGGTATGTGTTATTCTGTCTGTGGGATGGTGCATATAACAAAATCCCTCGTTTAGTAGCTCATGTGGTGGCAGCGGGTTACCTTTCTCAATATTAAAATGTGTTTGATTCCATATAGCTATAGATAAAATGAGTTAAATGCACTGTGAAATACAACACATCTCTCTCTTTCCATTTCTCTGTTAAATAAAGCATTACCCATATTTTTGCATTTGTTCCTAGAGCGCAGTCAGGTGTGCACTTCATCTAATGGCAATATCCCGAATGGCGTCCCCCCACAGCTGGAGGTGTCCCCCAGTGACACAGACTCCCCCGCCCACACACGCAGTCCAAGTACAACTGGCGCCATCTCTGACAGTATGACCAAGTCTGTGGATAACAACCTCTTCAATGGCTTTGTCATCGGAGTCCATCGCAAAATGGTAAGCGGACAGTTGAAACAATGAATTTGGTTTCTAGTCAGCTTCAAATCTGAAGCAGTTAGAGGGTTTGTTAACTTTTATCCATAATTAAAATGAGTGCAGTAACAGATTCCTTTCCTATATAATGTAAGTCTAAGTTATATAGTGAATAGCCTTATAGCAGTTATATTAGATTTCCATAAATATTGTATCTGTAGCTAATAGAAAATATTATTACAGGATAAATGTGTTTTATTAAATTATAGAAAGGTTTAATGTGCTACATATGTGAATTACAAAATTAATAGAGAGTTGTGGTGGTATTGATGATTGAATATTTTAAAGTTGTATAAAAAATTTAATAAATTTTCATAATGTAATGTATATTCTTGAAATTATTCAAATTATTAGATAATAAAGCACTAAAATATACATTAGCAATAACAAACAAATAATTATTCTCATTTATGCCACTAATATCTTCAAGTTTTAGTCTTAATAAGAACATAAACTATTTCTGGGGTTTTTCCTATGTAGTCATTTGCTAAAAACTAAAATGTGTTTTATCTGTGTTTTTCAGATTTTGATGGATGTGTATTTCCTGTCGTCTCAAAAGACGCGGCCCAGTTTGTTTGGCACGCCAATCATCATCCCGTGCCAGGACTCGACGACGAACCAGGAGCTGTATCAGTTCGTGTGGCTGCAGGTGTCGCGCCTCGTCAGTCCGCTGCCCCCCACCGAGAGCAAGGCCGCCAACCACGCTCAGGACTGGTCCGTATAGCTACACTTTGTCATGTTAGCTTTTCCTAATGCAGAGTGAATAATGCTTTAATAACATTACAGGTGCCTTGATAGCCTAGTGGTAGATCTTAGATTGATTCTTCTCATTGAGTCACTAGGGATTTTTTTATAAAATGTTTTCTGACATTGATACTGTTAATAAAAGTGTTGAGTATGCCTGTTAAATAAAAAATATTATGTTTAACATCAGCCCAGTATGAAAACATATCAGCTATTTGGTATTAAAAAAAGGGTTTGTAATACAGATTATAGTCAATGATACCTATGATGTCTGTAAAATCAAATGCTGAGACAGAAATGTTTTTGGGTTCATATACTGTAAACATGGAAATATTTTGTATAAATAACAACAGTGTCAGTACTTATTCTATGTTGGGAAGTTTTGTTCTTTCACAGGGTTTATTTTATGCTTTTAATCTGTTAGACTAAAGTTAATTTGTGCGGGGTTTTTTCCAGTGATGATAGTCTAGGCTACGAGTATCCGTTCACATTGAAGGTTGTGCAGAAAGATGGCTTCACTTGTGCATCGTGTCCGTGGTACAGGTATGTGTTAACATGCTCATTCTGCTTGTGGAACAATGATCACTGAACTAACAGTAATATATCCATTTGTTTGTGACAACTGTCATTTCAAATCACTTGGGATATAAATGTTCAGTCTGTAAATATCAGTAAGGTTTTTTAATGTGATAAAAATGCTGATATACACATATTTGACGTTTTGCAAGGTGGGTTACAGTTTGGAAGATTGTTTTGCATCTTTTGTTTGTTATTGGTGGCTTATCCTTTAATATTATATAATTTTACAATTCTAAAAGATTTCAATCTTAGTTTCTGAATAACTTTTAAAAATTGACAATTATTATACGCATATCACTTTTCGCATTCTCTTTCCTTCACCCAGCATAGTTTGTTCATACGAATTGCTAATTACGAACATCTACTAGCTGTAATGTTAGCTCTGTTTGCAGGTTTTGCCGAGGCTGTAAAGTGGAATGCAACCCTGATCTCTTTAACTTCGGTGGATCCTTCCTGGCAATTGACTGGGAGCCCACGGCACTGCACCTTCGGTACCAGACAACACAGGAGAGGGTGAGAACTTTATAGTACCCTGCTCCAGGACTCCATGACAGGTGTAACAAAGGATGTGGTATGTGCTGTCCTGTCTGTAGGATGGTGCATATAAAAGATACCTTACTGCTGATCAGTAGTACTAATCCATGTAGCATTAGTGGGTTTCCTTTCTAACTATCAAAATGGTGTTGGTAACCATATGTCTGATGCCACTGAACTTTAAATTAAATCTCTGTCTCCTGTCTCTCTCTCTCTCTCTCTCTCTCTCTCTCTCTCTCTCTCTCTCTCTC
>JAUTBW010075526.1:0-10552 GCA_032361425.1 Peltospira smaragdina
AATAATAATAATAATAATTATTATTATTATTATTATTATTATTATTATTATTATTATTATTATTATTATTATTATATGAAGTTAATGGCCTGTGACATGTTATTGCCCCTTCCCCAAATGGACTGCAGGGTCCAGTTTGTTCAGTATCACATCACAATTTGCTGCACAAATGTCATAAATTATTAAACTATTCTGAATCATTTAATACTAGTTGCTAATCAGTTCCCATTAAATTATAACTTCTGCTAAGCAAAATTAAAAACAAAACAAAATATAACCTAGAAGTTCTGAATTGCCACTGAACAAGAGCATAGTGGTATAAATATAAGGTACTAACTGATGACGACAGTCTTATTCTTACTTAATTAGTGAAAACATCATGTTAAGTGCATTGCTAAAAAAAATTATATGAAATTAAAAAAGAAAGAATAAATAAATAATAAACATTATTACATATAGCATTAAACATTTTCTTCATTATGCTTTGTAAAATTCAGTGAATACTAGTTAGAAAATTTTAATACTGATGACTTGCTAATCAAAATTTGAAACTAAAAAGCTGAAAAAAGATAAACCAGTTTTTTTTTACAATGATTAAAACAAAAAACAAAAAAACAAACAAAAACAAACACCAAACCACTTTGTAATTTAGAGTTAAGAATTAAAAAAAGATTTGAAATGTTTATATATGTAACTCCATATGCCATATAAACCTATCTTCTTCCTTTTTGTTGAAAATGCTGTAGCCATCAAGTATTAATAAATGAGTTACCAGTACAAATATATTTGACATATGGTGCTGTGAAGACTTTATCAGTAATTATGAAATCTACTGTATATTTGAGGTTGTTAAAAAAATATTATTATTCCAGGAGAGAAAATCACATTAACACAAAATAATTTAAAATTTCCAAATAGTCTTTTCCTTGAATTTGGCATTTCATTGTATGAAGAGGCCAAGTACAAGTATCTTGTGTGAAATCTGCTTTGAGCATTGCCATGAACATCCATCATGAACAAGTGGACGTGGCTATTTTAGGTTTATAAGTTACAGTCGTATAAAATTGTGGAGCCGTATGTCATGTATTTTGCTGCAGGTGATGCTAATTTCTCATCATGTCTTGGTCTGAATATGAGTTATGCTTCAACTACTTTTCTATATATTAATTATGCAAGGTTATTGTCTTTTTACGATCGCTAAGGTGAAAAAGGTATATGAAATTATGATTAATAGTATAGTGCATCATGACAGCTTGGTAAAACAATAACAACCTTAATAATGGGCTGTTGAATGACATTTAGTTTGTGAATGCCCTTTGTTTAGTTTTTTACTGCACATCTAATTACCTTGAAATGGGACATATTTAGGGGCAGTCCCTATACTTCACAGAATGTCCAGTTTCATGTGTCAGTGCTACTGTCATGTGGGGATAGTAAGGTTTGTTCAAGCAATAAGTCATGGGTGTGTAAACTGACATTTCAATACATAGTTCCTCAGTTTTCAAATCTGCTGACCCTCTCTTTAGACTATAAACTATTTACACTGTCATAGCTTTCTTAATATTATACATTACCATACATTTTTTTTATCTTCCTTTAGTTGTGATTTTAAAGGGTGAGGCATATTTTCTTTTCAAATTATTAGAGATTTTATACATGTATGGATTTTTTACAATATTAAAATGAATTTTGTTCCAAACAAATCAGTTATGCAGTTGCCGAATTTTTGCAAATCAAAGTAAAAGAAAGATACAGACCATAGTTCACAGTGTAAGTTTTATTATATTCAAAAATAAATGATACTGGTGATTTTACAACAGATCTAATTAACCAAATTTTTATTTATTGTTTGATATAGCTTACAACAATAAAACAACAACAACATAATAATAAAGTGAATAAGAATTAAATAGTAATCTTTTTATTCATTTACTTTTAGATGGTTCCAACCGTCGAAGAAGTTTATCTGCAATTGCCATGGATATCTTTGAGACACATCAGGGAACTCATATATTACAGGTATGATAATCAGCTTAAATCGTATTGCATGTAGCTCAGTGGATAATTATTTAACATGCTTACCTTTTGTTATAAGTTTCTGTAATTACAGTTCAAATGGGCCCTTTTTATAACCATATATCTAATGCAAATTTAACAACTGATATTATGTTAGGTGTCTTGTTAATAAATGTCCCCTAAATCATCCCCTGATGCAGTAAAAGTCTCAAGAATTCCTTTCAAATTGAATGTTTTTATGATCCATTTAAACCCCTCTGGTCTAGATACCCTTGCATGTGAATAGTGACCCGGTACAAGTGTTGTTGTTTTTTTAGAACCATTATAAAACATGTCTTTCTTTTGAATCTTGTTTGTTAATGGTGAATGTATCTCCCTGACATTCACTCCCTCCCTGCCTGTCAGTCACTAAAGTTGTTACAAATAAATATGTTTCCCAGATCCAAAATAACCATTAAAAAATTGTGGAGTGCATTGTTAAATATAAAATATTTATTTTGTAGAACTTGTAAAATATTCCTATTCTTATTTAAAACAAATATTGTAACACACTACTTCAACTGTTTTAAAATGTTGAATTGGAAGTCTAAACGTTCCACCTGAAAATTAATTCAGATTAAAATAGAGAATTATAAAAAGAAAAATATGTCCTGAAATAATCACTAAAATATGAATGTATTTATGCCTTGATTATAAATAGAAAATTTACAAAGGTTATCAACACATCCTGAACAGTATTTCTTTTGCATTCATTTTAGTAAATGAGATCTTTATCCTTTTTATTTAGTTTTGAACACATCTTTTAATGTCTGTCCAATAAATATTTGTGAAGAGATGCTAGAAATAATTTTTTGCCGTCTGTTTGACGACAGTGTTATTTAGTGTTGTGCTGAGCCTGCAATGAAGAACCAATAACTCCAAGGGAAATTACTCACTTTAACCCAACGTTGATCTGCTGTGGTGAAGTAGATCCTCTCTCCACTATAGAATTAATTAATGTCTTCTTTGTGGGCTATCAACACCGCTACAACTTGTTGGCGATGTGGCAGTTCGGATTCACCGTATTACTCCAACATTTGCATTATAATTGAATACCACACAATTTGCATTTTTTCTCTTCACTTGTATAACACCAGTTTGGTGGGAGATCTGAAGTCTAAATCAGAGCTGGCGTTATAGAGCCGTATTTTACATTCACCAGATAATTAATTTACAAATATTAAATATGTTTGTATAATTAAAAATCATGATCTAATGAAATAGTGCATTTGAGAGTATTGTTTTATTTATTGATACAGATACTCATCTTTCTTGTAGAAATGTGTTAAATTTAATACATTTAAGTATATTATGAGTTACCAGTATGCAAAGCCAGTCATAGCTCAAAGGTGCAAAAAACAACAAAACAATGTTTTTACTGTATAATACCATTAAACAGTATTAATATTTATTTTAAAAAAGTATTAATAAAAATAATTTAATCATGACTTGTATTGCATATGCCATATGGCCTAGTTAAAGTAGTAAATATGGCCTTCGGATAACACTACAATTATTTATATTTTAAAAAGAAATAATGTCTTATAGCTTGGCATACTTGTGTGGATTTAATGCTTTGTAAAGCTATAAATACACAGTTATTACTCAAGTTTGTAATTTTTTTAACGCCCAGTTACTAAAATAAGAATGTAAACACACGTTGTCATATACAGAGTACAGGAAATGAGACTTACTATTTGTGGATTTTGTTTCCTGTGTTGAATTCAGTTGAAGACTGTTGTCTTGTATATACAGTCAGACCTCGTTACAACGACCATCATTACGACATTTACACCAACCGACACATGTTCTGTTGAAACTAACTCAAAAGTGTTATAATGGAATTTGTTACAGTGGTAAACTTGATGTAACAACAGACATATCATGGAACAAACGTGGTCATTGTAACAAGGTCTGACTGTACTCATACAGCACTTTATTGTACTGTAATTAGTGTCCTAACAGTATTATCTGTAATATGGGTTAACGATGTAGTTAATTAGAGTTTTATCACAGATTATTAATTATAAATCAGTTTGTACACATCAATCAGCTTTCAGTTATCCATAAAACAATTTGGATACAATTATAAGTATTATGTGATTAAAAATTTCCATTGTTCATGTAATCATAAATTGTGTTTATTTAATATGACTTCTATTTAATATTTCTGTATGCACATAGTTATGAAAGCTTATATAAAGCCTGACATCATCTAAATCATAGAAACAGTTGCAGTTTCTGCAACAATTACAAATATTAAGAAGTGATTATGAGATAGTCAATCAAACAATACAGTTCTTGAATAACAAACAGTATAGTTCTTACTCAACAGAGATCAGTTATTTATATATTCAATTATTACACTCATGTAATAGAAAACATCCTAATAATAATCAATAACATTGTTCTGGTTGCACCTTAAATAAAAGTTATTCTCATTATGTAACATGCTGTTTGCAGGACTAAGTACATATTAATTTATAAACATTTATATAAAAGTACTAAAATACATTATTAAACTGTTGGTTGCAAGTTTGTGTTCAAGCACTGTTGACAGTGGTTTGAGTTTTTATATAATTTGCACTATGATGTTTATAACGTTTGATAAAGTGAGACATTGACATTTTGCTAGGTTTATTTAATCACCATGAATTACTGCAGGCCTTGTGAGAGTAATCCAGTTCATTCCTTGATTTGAGCTCTTCCTCCCCAAACATTTCATCAGCCCGCCACATTATAACAGCCCTGGACCAGTATTCATGAGGACCAGCGTGCAAGATTGTTGGCCAAACAAATTTAAAGACCACGTCCCCTGGGTGCTGGACGTGAAAGGAATACACTCAGTGGCAAGGACTCTTCTCCCAGCACTGGCAACGAGGCGGTTTGTGTGTCGCTGCCTAGAAGCTGACTAGACTGGCTGCGCAATCAGAAGAACATTAATAACCATGTCGGAAACGCTGAATGGCATTTGTATTAGTTCACTGATTGATTGTCTCAGTGGGGACCCTCCCTAATTAGAGCCATAATCAAATTTGAGGAAGCCATTATTGTTTGTGGCACCCTTTCTGAATTAACAGGAAAGGTGCTTGTGGCTCGTTGACCCGCTGTAGTCACTCTAACCTGCGTGATTGCAGATCAGACATGGCTTGATGTCATGATGCTGTCTTTAATAACATGTTTATTAAGAGACATTTGTATGTACATGCTTAACATGCCAGTACTAGATTCCCACCTATAGCATAATCCACTCTAACCTGTGTGATTGCAGATCAAACATGGGTTGATGACATAATGCTATCTTCTAAATAGCATGTTAGTAAAGAGACATTGGTAATAGGGTGAAGGTGCACAATTCACACCCCAGTACTATATTCCTAACAATGGCATAATCTCCTCTAACCTGTGTGATACAAATCACAGGTGGGTTGTCACAATGCTGTACATATAAACAAAGAAGCAGTTGGCATTAATAGATTGGTAGGTACATACTTCACACCCCAGTACTGTGTGTGATTGCATATGTCAAACATGGCTAGGTGTCGTTACACTGTGTTTCAAATAATACGTTCATAGAGTAAAGGATTGTTGGTGCGGACATTAAAGCAAATATTAAACAATTTAATTTTAACCATAAAGTATAATATAAAGTATGTAACCCTCACCCCCACTCTAACCCCACCAAAAAAAGAAGAAGAGCAAAACAAATAAATAAATAAAAAACAAACAAAAAATCCACACATAACAGCAAAAGCATAAGGAAGAGAAAAAACATCATCACTTATACACGAACCAAACCAATAACAAATACTAAAGTAAGATTAACCAGTAAATGCCTAAATATGTTTGAAACAGATGTTTAGTTTGAATGAATGAATGAATGAATGAATGTTTAACGACACCCCAGCACAAAAAACATCGGCTATTGGGTGTCAGAAAAAGGTTAAATGAGAATGTATTATACATAATAAATTTAAAATTCAACAATTAAAACAATGTTTAGTTTAACCACTGGAAAAATCATGACCACAGTAGAAATAATATTAATTAAATCTGTGGGCGTGGGTGGTAAAAAGTAAGGTGTACGGTTACATGCACTAAAATGCACCAACATGCAAGTCGGTAATCTAGCATTACAGTACAGGGATCAGGTTTTTGATGACCACCAAGATTACTGAACACTACAATGGTTTCAAATGTGGCTGGTGCACACTCCTGTCAGTGATTTCCATTGTAGAGGAGCCATAGAAAACACCTTCACCCTTCTTACTGTAGTTTTAATGCATGCATGTAATAACACAGATAATACATGTTAGATTGGCTAGTTGAAAAGGGATTAATGTTAATTTGCACTGGTAATAAAGTCGAGGAATTCAATTGAAAGTGATTCTTTTGCAATGCAGATCTGCATTTTATGGATAACTGACATCTTCCTCTAGAATTTTACAGTTCTCTAGTTAGAAGCTTGGTCATATTTATGAGATTTAGAGAGAAAATATTTTCTCAGATGGTTATAAATTTGTAATATGATACAGTGTTTTGTCAGCATATGATAATAATAGTTTTTTTTACTTGGCTTTATTAAACATTAAATTCTAATAACTGTTTGATTATTTGTTATATTTTGCCTAATTTTGGTAATATAAAATTATTCCCTAGCCGTTTGCAATTTGATTCAAACAAAAAGTAACTTGTGTATAAATACAAAAACTACTTTGTAAAAAAAACTAAACCAAACATATTTGGTTTGTATTATTTATCATAGACATAAATTATGTTACATACAGTGTATACATTAAGGTTTTAAAATTACCATTTTATGACTACTACACCCTATTTTTCTATATCTAACCTCTGGCTGACAGTAACGGTTCTAAACAAACAATCCAAATCACTGGTGTGTCCAATACAGCATAGTTGAACCATTTTCCCTAAAATTCACCCAGTTGTTAATTTACAAGTTCAGTGATTTTTAGTTAGTCTTAAATTTGTTCATGGTAAAGATGGGCTATGTGTAGTTCAATAATTTATTTATTTCTTATTATTGTTGTTGTTATTATTATTATTATTATTGTTGTTGTTGTTGTTGTTGTTGTTGTTGTTGCTGTTGTTGTTGTTTCTTCCCTCCCAGTCTACCTCTGCACTGTTAATACTTTGCCTTTTGGGTGAACTACGTTCATTAACAGGTAACTGGTATAAGTTATTCTTCTCTCCATGTTTGCACTTGTATGCTGCAACACAGACAGACCTGTGCAAATATTGAAACAATTTATCCATGTTTGCCTCTGTTACAAGTTGCTCTTTGAGGCGATTTTAACAACACCACTGACATTCTGTCCCAGTTATAATTTGACTAGCATCTTCAAAGACTGGTCCAATTTATACTATTAAATTTGTTAAAAGTTTTACAGAGTCTTTCTTTAAAGGGTTGGAGGAGTTGTAGTTAATTAAAAAGTAAATACTTTTTCTTTTAAAGATATGACTTGCAGTAATTATATCAGTATACCTGTTTTGACCACCCAGCTTCCACCAAAAAAAACCCTCTTAAAACCCCCCCAAAAAAATAATTTGATCAAGATAATTATAATGTTCATTAAAGTTCTGATGGCAATGAATTGATGATAATAAATTAATTAATTAAAATTCTAGTCAAAGCAATTTATTTTGGTTGTTATTGTTGTAACTCCTGTTTGTCTGACTCAAAACATAAAAGGAGTTATTCATTATTATTCAAATGTGATCATTTCAAGCATTCTTCTGAATGTGATAAGTATACCTACAGCATTATGCCATTAGAAAAGTTGATTTCCAAGTCATTTGATTATTCCAAAAGTTATTCCTCATTATTTGCCACTACTTGACAGTTAACTGAAGAATGCTGTTGAATAATGTAGCAGTTAGGTGCAACTTGTTTGAACATTCAAAGGATTGTTGACATTTAGTTTACTTCTGGGTTTTGAAGAGAAGAGGGTGCCTCGGTAGCCTAGCAGTGAGAGTGCCTGCCTGCTGTAAGGATTTGTCTACTTTAAATGATTATGATGCTGATACAGCTGTTAAAAAAATGTGTGGGGTGCATCATTAAATAAATTTTAAAATAAGACAATAATACTGAGCTGGTTTTCCTGCTGTGTAGATTTCAGAAGTTTTGTAACAAAAACACTGAATGCCTCTTGTCCCACTCGGTGTTGTAGCTAATGAACATGCATTTATAACTAGGCCTTTAGCAATTCATAATTGTCTCAATATATTTTGTCCTCTTCTTTTACAGTCTATAGATGGTTTTGTCTTCGCTCTAGCAAATGATGGCCGTTTCTTGTACATATCTGAAACTGTGTCAGTGTACCTTGGTCTTTCTCAGGTAAGATATGTTGTATGTTGTGTATTCTTAAATACTGATAATGTGTTCTTTTTTATCTGTCAGTTGAGTATCCTTTGTAGATACATTTTTGTTCATAATTATTGTCCCTACCTTATTCATTTTATTTACCCAATAATGTTTTTCTTCTCCTTTTTTTTCCCCTCATAAAATTATGTGATTATCCTTCCCTTAGTACTGATATTAAAGTTATATGCTGAAAAATGTATTAATTCACAAAAGCACATTAAAATCCCTCACCTGTTTTCTCTTACTCTTTGCGTGTATTTCTACTGTATTTTGATGTATTAATCACATTCATGTATCTTGTTTATTAAGCTGTTTTCAACACACCACATTCTTTTTCAGTATCTCATTTCTCATCTCATATAAACATCCATGACGTCACTGTTCCATAATAAAATACCTCTGTGCCTCTGGTGCATAGAAATTTTGTTTTAATTCTTGCCCAACTTAGCACAATCAAAGTTCATAAAACCATGATTACTGCCTAATAGTTTAGTGTTGATACATAACTGTCATGACAGCACAAATAAATGTACATAAAATTGCCCAAATCCCCTTTGTCATTGCAACTGTTGGAAAATTAATCAAGCCTAATTAAGTTAACCTCCCTTGGTGGCTTTTCTGATTGGAAAAATGCAGAAAATTAATAATATTGGAGTTATCAATCCTTGAAAGAAATAACATTACAAGACTTGGAGTCATTTAAGGAAAAGTTAATCAAATTTTGGAAGAGAACCTTTCGCCTGCAGGATGTTTTAGACCAGCGGTAAGCTTCTTGATTTGACTGGCTTTCCTTGCCGTCCGGTCTCGCGAGATCAGCTCTTCGAAACACTGCCAAACGGTGAAGAAAGATGAGGGGAAATTGCAGGCTCTTACTTTATTGGCCTACAGGGAAGTGAATAATGAAATGCCCAGCGCTGTGCAGGGCTGTCCTGGGGAGTGTTTGATTTGAGGCTGTGACACTTTGTGGATTAATCGCCTCCTGGGAGTCGTGCAGGCAAATGGGAATCAGTTGACAAGAGCAGTGGCCCTGACAGGTGCTCTGTTGTTCTCACTCACCCCATATGTGTGACAAAATTGACCCGCCATTCACAGGGGCTGGCTCTTCTGGAGGGGGACTGCTGCCAGAAGGGGAGTTGCTGCCCTGAAGGGGAGTTTCAATTGATTAAATAGCTATTCGGGAGGGGTGGGCTGGCCTAGACAGGGTGTGTTTCTCAATGAATGGCTGTCCTAAAGGGTGTGTACTACTCATTAAATGGGTGGATTGACTCCAGGCTAAGTTTGTGTTGTTCTAAACAACTCATCATGATACTGCTGACATTAAATTAAGGTGGAAACACACACAGATTAAATTACATTCTCAGCAATCTACTGGGCTTGAGTCTAATGTGATATTGGCAAATGAATAACTTCATTGTTTGCTACCCAATATTGGCCATTACTGAATTAACTCGCAAGTCTAATTCAATCTTACAGTTTAAATGTAATCTTTATTGATTTCATTCAGTTTTGATTTTGAAATGTTTAATGATTACAAATAATGTTTGCATGGTGCCATTGTCTTCATTTAATGGGTAGTATGGAACAGTGACAAAACATCTGCCTGACATGTGATCCAACTGAGATCGATATCTGACATTGAAAAAGTATGTCTGTTTAAGAGTCAGCTATTGAGTGTTTAATATGTTAAGTGACCAAAGCACAGTTGTGTCCAACACATCACAAATACCTAACAAAAACATGTTTTGTGTTGTCTTGATAGTTATTAATATTCACACTACATTATTAAATATTAAATTATTGTTTTAAACAAACATAACATAGTGTTGCTGGTTGATTTTTGTGTTATATTAAAAAATAAATTAAATAATAATCTTTTTTATTTTAAATGGCTGGATTTTTTTTGTTTTCTGTAAAATATATGTCAAGGGTTTATTAACTCCTATATTGAACTTTTATATTTTGCATTTGTGATGACCGTGATTTGGTCACGAGATAAAAATAAAAATAGGCCAACATACAGATAATGGCAGATACAGATGTGAAACATGAGTGAATGAATGTTTTAACAACACTCCAGCACAAAATTGATCAGCTATTGTGTATTGAGCAGAT
>JAUTBW010075637.1:0-10552 GCA_032361425.1 Peltospira smaragdina
TAGTTTTATAAGCACGAAAACAATCTCAAACTCAGCAGAGTCCCGACTCAGTGCCGGATCCAAGTGCAGACTCTATTAGAGATTGAGACTGAAAAAAGTTTTATAAGCGCGGGCCCGGGTGTGCCTTGATAGCCCAGTGGTGATTTTGCCCACCTGTCACATAGTGGATCTGAGATCAATCTTTGTTAGGTAGCCACTAGAGTTTTTTTTAATTAAAAATGATTCAGACGCCAATATAACTAACCACTAATAAATAAAAATGTGTTGAGTGTCATTAATTAAAATTTTTATTACATCTCTTCTTATCAAATGCTATTATTAACTATTTTCGTCGTCAACATGAATTTGTTTGAGAACATGTCCACACCGTGCACTGATTTTAACACTGGCCAGTGGATCACCTCGGGTTGGGCCGATGTTCACTATGGATATCGGCTTTCCATCTTCATGGGCTTTACTCACAAAACGAAAAGCAGAAAATACCTGGAAGTATAAGAACATTTTAGGGACTTTATAATCTTTCTATAAAATAATAGAAAATATTTGTTCATAATTGCATAGTGAATTGATTTAATGCCTTTTGCATGATTGTTACAGTAGTAAGGGGACTTTTATATGTACCATCCCATAGACAGGATAGTACATACCACAGCCTTTGATACACCAGTCATGGAGCACTGGGTGGAGCGGGAAATGGCCCAATGGGTCCATGTGGGATCAATCCTACGACCCACCGCACCATCAGCGAACAAATGCATTTACCACTGAGCTATGTCCTGCTCTCTATATATAACAAACTATTGCTGTAAAGAAATTAATGTTGCAGTTCGTTATAAGCATAATTTACTGTAGGTTAAATATGTTTTGTCCTTAAAGCTACTCTGTAGAGACTATTTTTATTATTTAAACATTTAGAAAAGACGATTCAGTCATGTTAAGTCTAACTGGCATGCTCCACATCAGACTTATTATGCTACTGTTGCTATCTAGGTCACATACAAACGCTCTATTTTAGTACACGTTCTTTCACGTTTGACAATATCCCTCGATAGCGAAGGCTAATGAGTGTAATTCAGGTACTGTATTGCTTGTATGTTGTATTAGTAACCAGTGTTAAAACATAGTAAAATCAACATTGTAACTTTAATGTAGATCATACCCCAAGTGAAGATCCAGCTATTAACACTGCATCGCTCTCTTCCAGTTTATCAAACACAAAGTTCACAACATTCCGAGGCACATTATCTCCAAAGAACACTATGTTAGGTTTTAGTATTCCCCCACAGTTATCACATGGTGGAACCTGGTAATAATAAAATAGACAAATAAAAATATACTGACGTAACATTTTTATACAATGGATTTCATCTGTAATTTGCAGGTTCATACATTGTTAATTACAACAAAAGGATGACAAATATATGTACTTCCAATAGCAAATGTTGGGATGTTTTATGAGTACCGTCAACCAGCTGACAGTGCTGTAAAGCAAAAACAGTTCATTGCATATCAAGTGAAGGAGAGATTTAATGACATAACTTAACACATTTTGACAGAAAGGAAACCTACTGCTTCCACATAGACTACTCTTTCCGATAAGCAGCAAAGGATCATTTATATGCACCGTCCCTGATACAGGATAGCACATACCATGCTTATACCAGTTATGAAACATGGTCTGAAATGAGACATGGTCTGATGTTTACACCATGTGGGATCAATCTGACGATCCGCTGCTCCCTGAGCTGTTTACCTCTGTATGTCCCGCTGTCCTCAATTTCATTTCACATTTTGAATTGGTTATAACATCTGATTATCTATGATTAATTTAGTAAAAATAAAATTAATTGCAATATAAAAAATCTGTACACAAAAAATATATTTACAAAAATAAATAAATAAATAAAATTCTTCACTATTATACATTCTTGCCTTAAATCCTTCTACTTGCTCCCAGGTGAGGTTAACATCTCCATCCGGTGCGATCTCAAACGACTGCTCATGCCAGTCAGGGTTGAGAGCAATGATCATGTCCTGCATTTGGTTTCTTGGTATCACCTGCTTGCAAGTCAAACACTCCACTCTGTGAGAACTGCCGTGTAATTCAGTAACCTTGCGGCTTCCAGCCTTAAAATGCAATGCATCTACATTCTGCGTCACCAGCCAGTTGATTTTGTTTTTCGCTTCCCACTGTTGGAATAATTCGTGAGAGATGTTGGGTAAAAATGAAGAAAATCTCGGCCAGCCCACGAAGTTCCTGGCCCAGTATCGTCTTCTGATGTCGGCACTCTTCAAGAAGTCTTTGTATTGCACTGGTCGATTTTTGCTGGTTGCGTATAAACCAACGCCTTCAGACCTGTAGTCTGGAATTCCACTCTCTGTTGAAAGTCCAGCTCCAGTGATGACAAACAGGTTTTTACTTTGGTCAATGAAATTCTGGAGTCGGTATATGTCAACTTCATTTGCTGGCTCACTTTTAGGAATAAAACATTTGTGCCGGGACTTTACATTTAAAATAGACTTAGGTTGTACTAAATTTCTTTGTATGCTTTTTATTTTGATTAGTTTTCTTATGTGCATACCTTTTTATTTAACTTGTTAGGCTATTTATTAATTTATTAGGCCTAAATATAACTTCTATTAAAACTGTAAAACAAACATCAAATTGACTTTTGTGTTGTCATGATTTAAAGTTTAAGTTATACGCGCTCAATGCTGATGAATTTATGCATATCAACAGATATATTCCATTTATCATGACTTGCTGTAAAACAAAGTGTATTTTCGTTTTGACACGAGTAATTTAGAGTTATTGCCCTTTAACACATTCTACTTCAACAAGATCAGCGAAGTGTTTCCAAGTCACTGTCACTTATAACTAGAAGATGACGTCTTATAAAAATGCTTACTTGTACCTCATACATGAGGTGTTCTAGTAAAACTAAACTGTTAATGTGTTGGCAGACAGTTGAAACTCGTAGGTCATTCTGTGCTTTAGACGTTTAGTGTAGTCTTCTGCAATTGTCTCCCCTTAATCATGTGGCAAATCGCCTAATAGGTGTTTAGAATTATCAACGAAAAGGGCAAAAGACAAGTGGGAATTATTTTTACTTTGCACTGTTACTGCTACAAACTCACTCAGGGATATAAATGTTTTGTTGTAATATATTTAGCAAAACAGTACAAAACCTTTTAAATACTGGTACTGGTAATGCAGGTGGCATTTGTTTCATCCAGCGAAAGATAAGCTTATTGTTCGTGTGGTGTCACATACGCACGCACAGTGTACGTAAAGTGCATATAATACGCCTAAGTCCAGGTTGTATAAAAAGTCATATTCAACTTCCAACTAAAACTTCAGTAAATCATAGAACCAAACGCTTTATATATAATAAATCTTCTTGCAATCAGTTTGACAATTCCAGTGAAAAGGTTCCATTTTCAAGCTCAGAAAGTGAAATGGATCTGAGAAAGGTTGTCACCAAGTTGAATGATTTTGCTAACATCAGTTTGGCAGAGAGCTGGGATAATGTAGGCTTGCTGGTTGAGCCAAGCCCACCCCATATTGTTAAAACTGTGTATCTAACTAATGACCTAACATCCGCTACACTGGATGAAGCGATAGAGAAGAAAGTTAGCCTAATCATCTCTTACCACCCTCCAATATTTAACCCACTGAAGCGCCTAACCCAGCAGTCATGGAAGGAGAGGTTGATAGTAAAGTGTATAGAAAACAGGATTGCAGTTTATTCACCCCATACAAGCTATGACGCTTTACAAGGAGGAGTTAACGACTGGTTGATTCAAGCATTCGGTATTATACTTTTTTAATAGTTTTAATTAATATATAATAGAATGTGTTTTTACATCCAGGAGCCTTATGCAGGCAACTGTAAGGTGTTAAAAAAATCATTGGATCTGAGAATGGAACTTGGCTCAGAGGTAGAGCATTTGCTTATGGTGTGGTAGGTCATTGGATCAATCCCCCATAGGGCTATGTCTCCTTCCAGCCAATGCTCCACAACTAGTATGTGAATGGTCATGGTATGTACTATCCTGTCTAAAGCATGGTGTATTTGATAGATTCCGTGCTGCCTATCAGAAAGAGTAGCCTGTTTGGCATTGAGAGAGAGCGAGAAGTGTTTTATTTAACGATGCATTCAACACCATTTAGTTACAGTTATATGGCATCAGACATATGGTAAAGGACCATTTTGATAGTGAGGAAGGAAATCTGCTGCCACCACATAGGCTACTTTTTCCAGTCGGGAGCAAGGGGGCATTTATATGTACCCACCATATAGACAGGATAGCATATACCAAGGCCTTTGATACACCAGTCGTGGATCATTGGTTGGAGTGAGAAACTATGTTGCAGCAGCCTGTTTCCTGTCAATCTTGCTATATCATAAAAGTATAATTATTTGAAATTTGATCTCCAAAATTTAGCATTGTTAGTAATTATCAAATAATGATGATGATGGTGGTAATAATAATAATAATAATAATAATAATAATAATAATAATAATAATAACAGAGCTCTAAACTCTATTATAATTATTACTTTTTTTTCTTCTTTTTTTTTCTTTTTTTTCCAGAGTTAAAATCTGTGAAGCCCATTGAACAGACATACACACACAGTGGTGACTTTACTCACCAAGTTGAGATTATCATAAATTCTGACAGAAAGTCTGACTTGGTCTCAGCACTAGAACAGAAATGTGACAAAAGGAATGTATTCACAACAGTCAGGTGAGTCTTAATTTTGAGAATAATATAATAATAATAATAATAATAATAATAATAATAATAATAATAATAATAAGAAGAAGAAGAAGAAGAATAATATAATAATAATAAGAATAAGAATAATAATAATATAATAAAAATAATAATAATAATAATAATAATAATAATAATAATAATAACAATTTAATGATGCACCCAACACATTTTTACTAATGGCTATATCAACATCAGAAACATTTTAAAATCCCTTGTGGTTCACTGACAAGGATCGATCTCAGATCGACCTTGTCATGTGGGTACTTTTACCACTAGGTAATTTTGATAAGCTATAGGTAGCAACAATTACATTTATGTATAACAATGTATTTCTACAGAAATATGTTTTAATGTCTTACATTTTAAATGTTTTACCCTTTAAAAAAAAATTACATATTTGCTCTTTAGAAGTTTGTAATTAACAAGAAAGCTGTCACTGTACATGTACCTTGCATGTAAATGTTTGAAATAATTTAATAATTTTTTGAATTAATATATAACGGCACAATGCATTTTAAGTAGAAAAATCTCTAGTGACTTACTGATTGCGACCCTAGAATTACAAGATTCTATCGTCAATTGTTCAAAAAATTGTTATCCATTTCATTTTCTAAATTTTTATTATATACAATAAACAGTCCTTTCCTAGAATGTGGTATTTTGATATACATTTGTTAAATTTGTTAAGATTGCAAAGACCTCACTGTGTCTTAGATATGACTGACAGAAATGTTGACATTTTCTCAATATAGAACCATGTAATTTTAAAGACACTTAATATATCAATCTTAGATTAACCGCATGTTCACACTCTTTCACCACTAGGCTATTGAGGCACTAGAAAACCTGATGCAATTAATGTGACAAAAACCTGTAATTTTAATTAAATGTTATTCCAGACCTGGAACAGAAGATGCCAAGTGTGTTGAGTGTAGTGTGTTGTGCAGCAGATGTGATCTGACAGCTGTCTTCAACACCGTGAACTCTTTTCAGTCAGATGTCATCTCGGTGGACTGCAGAGAATTAGCAAAGGTGCTTCGTGTAATACATTTATGTCAAGCAATAAAAGCAGTGTTATAGAATATGCCTTTGATATATATATTTAATTCCAGCCAGTGCTCCACAACTAATGTACTAAAGGTCATGTGTGCTGTCCTGTCAGAGATATGCATATATAAAAGATCTTTACTGCTAATCATAAAAGTGTAGTTCACATGGTGGTAGCAGGCTCCTTTCTTTATATTAATGGTCATTGATATAACTGTCAATGAAATATTCTGAGTGCATCATTAAATAAAACATTTCTGTTTGTTTAGAAAATGATGGATATGTTTTGTTGCAGAGTAGAACATTGGTTTGTTGTAATGTTACTTTAAATAAAATTTTAAAAATAAACCACCATTTAAAAAAAAAAATGTTAATATAGATGGAGTGTTAGATTATTAATCGGAGTAAAACCTAATTGTAGAATTCGTACTAATACAGAAAAGAATTATAACGATTACATTTTATTTATTGCAGTTTAAAAACAAAGGTAATGACTGCGGTTTTAAAAAATTGATATAGAACACAAAATGTAGGTTATTTCTAAGATTAATAGTTCTAAATGTGTAATGGGACCTGTACAAGAAAATGATGTGTTTATGATTCATAATATTCATAGTTGAAGTAAAATGTGTACATTTGTGTTACAGGTTCCACTACCTGGCTATGGCATGGGACGCATTGGGTCATTACAGTCACCGGTGACTGTAGATGAGGCTGTCAACCTGGTGAAGACACATCTTCATCTCAACCATGTCCGCTTGGCAAGAGCAGCAGGTACTGGCAATTCTTCAGCTCCACTTTTCTTAGATAAATCAAATTACTGACATCATTCTATTGTTGTAAAGCTCCATTATTTTTCAGGAATGAAGCGCTGACCAGTCAGCTGAGTAGTTAAATGGCTAATACAGACCAATACGAGTAATGAATGAATCCTCACTGAAAACATCCTAGGTGAAATGTGATTTAAGTTAGTGAATGGCGTTTTAACTCTCCATTCCTTAAATTAATGAGCCTCGACCCCATTATTTTTAAGGAATGGAGTTACTCAGCCATTCTCCTCAACATAATAATTTTATTTAATGACATACTCAGTGCCTTGGTATTAATGGTTATATTAGCGTTGACACATATTTGACTGATTCGTTCTGATTTTTTAAAAGATGTTGATTATTATTTTACACATATTTGATTAAGTTTTGGATGTTCGCACATATTTTACAGATTTTTAGATGACATATTTTACTTTATTTTAAATTATGTTTACACATATTTTATTAATAAATTATTTTACTAAATTCTTATATGTTGATATATTGTTTACTCTATTTCACCCCAAAAAAGTTGACTTACATGTATATTTTACCACTTTTTTAGTTGATGGCCCATATTTTACTAATTGTTTTGATGTTGACACCTATTTTTCTAAAATAAAATAATTGCTGACACACATTTGACTAATTCTTTAGTAGTTAACACATATCATACACCTTTGTTTAGATGTTGACAAGATTTTTTTTTTTTTTTTTGCTAAATATTTAAAAATTAACACACTTTATACACATTTTATTTAGGTGTCAACAAGATCTCTAAGGTAGCTGTCTCTGCCGGGTCTGGCGCCGGTGTACTGAGAGGCATGAAGGCTGAACTGCTGGTGACCGGGGAAATGTCACACCACGAAGTTCTCAACGCTGTTAGCAATGGGGCCAACGTCATCCTGTGTGAACACAGCAACACGGAACGTGGTTATCTTAGTGAGCTGAAATTCAGGCTGAAAGAGTTTCTGTCTGAGGAAATTGAAGTGATTGTATCAGAGACAGATAGCGACCCTTTGAAAGTAGTCTGATGAAAAATAGTGTGTGGATATCTTGGTGAGCTGAAATACAAATTGAACAAATTTTTGCCGGAGGAAGTAAATGTAATTATATCAGACAGACAACCTTTTAAAAGTAGTCTAACAAATATGCTTGGTGCATACAAACACAAGTTGAAAGAGTTTCTGTCTGAGGAAGTAGACATGATTGTATCTGAGCCAGATAGGGACCCTTTATGGTAATTATGGTAACTAAAGTAATTTGATGAAAAACAGAGCGTGGATATCTAGGTTGAAAGAGTTTCTGTGTGAAGATAACTGAAGTGATTGTATCAGAGAAAGATAGCGACCCTTTGAAAGTAGTCTAACGAGAAATTCTTTGAATTATAAAGAGTATAAATCTTTAAATATGGAATGCAACAAGCTTCGTTATTTCTGTGTTTGGTGTTTGGAAAAAATACAGTTTGCAACAAGTATTTAAATGTAATATCATTAATAGTCTATTTGATACATTTAATTAACATGAAAATATTGAAGTAAAAAATAAAGTATGATTGAAAATGTATCAGATCTTGTCTTTTTATCTAAAATATTTTGTTATATCTCATAAACATGTTTGATTAGATCGAGATACATTAGTAAAAGAAACGGATATAGTACAATGACCAGGCGGTATGTTTAGGGTCAGTTTTAGGTTAGGGTTCAGGTTTAAGGTTTTATTTACTTTACTCTGTTAGTATAATGGAGGAATGTGTGGACATATTTTCAAAACAACAAGCAATTCAAAAATCCATCCCCATCATTAAATATTATAACAAAAGCAAACAGCTGGACATTAATTTTTATTGTCATGTTATATTTTCTAGTAATCATGATCCATGACGGATGTATTTAATGATATGAATATATAAAAATGTACAAAACAAGGTAAAATAAATAAACTAAGCAACCACTTTAAGATAAATTATAGCTGATTAACATGAATCAGAATGATAAATTGTTATCCACTTTTCTATGTTGTATAAGTTAAGATAAAAATATAATTATTAATCATTTCACAAAATATGCCAGTGACATTTAATAAAATTGTAAAAAAATGTAATAAATAAAAGTTTAAACAATAACAAATAGCACAATTAAAACAAAATTATCAACAACAGTGATTAATACAACTAATTTACTTTCCTTCACAACAACAAAAGTCATTTTGGTAAGTAAATTTTAAATTATGTTTCAATGGTAGTACACTTCAGAATAAATTTACTTAATTTCTGGAACTGAGAACATTGTCACAATAACAACCATGATCAGCTTTCTACATGTTTGGGCACTGTACAAGTAACTGAAGCAGAATCGATCCACTCAAAAGTGAATTCATGACAGCTGGTAGACACGTGGAATTCTTCATCTCCCCATGTAATGGTTTTGATCTTGCCGTCTTCGTCCATCACACTTGCTGACTTGTAATAACCACGGTAACCATCTTTCTTCAAGTCATGCATCAGACATCCTGCAATCAAGTCCATCACATTCTCAGGGTGCCCATTCACATACTCGGCTGGAAAGTGAACACAAAACCTACCGTAACAAGATTCAAATGTCGGGTAAGTCTTGAATCGTTTGAAAAACTGTTTATGCACTTGTTTTGAGAATCTCAAGTCAGTAGGAATGGGTTGATTTTTGGTTGAAACTAGCCACACTTTCGACACTAAGGCACTGTTCTGTATAGCTTGTTCTCGTGCCATAGATATAATGTCATATTTTAATATTTCATACTCAGTAAGTTTCTTTCTTATATTTTCTCGCACTACGTACTCAGTAAATAAAGCTGGTGAGTTTTTCAGGATTTCTACCAAAGAATCAATTCCGTAATACACCGCTTCATGTAGAACTTTCTCTGCATGTTCAACTGGTGGAAGATCTTCATGCCTTAGGAAGTTTAGAATGTGGTTAAAATAGGTTCCGTCACGATCAATGAAGAAATTCCCATTGCAGTCCTTGTCCACTTCGTGTCTGCCACTGAACATGACAGCAAGCATGGAGTCAGAATACTTGGTCAATGTTGACAGCCGCGTGGCAAACAGACAGCCTCCCACATTGAGATTAATGACACTTGGAAACTGAAATGAAGACAACAAATCATTAAACAACTTTTTTA
This sequence comes from Peltospira smaragdina, assembly GCA_032361425.1. Lineage (NCBI taxonomy): Eukaryota > Metazoa > Mollusca > Gastropoda > Neomphalida > Peltospiridae > Peltospira > Peltospira smaragdina. Next base: position 9,802 of record JAUTBW010075637.1, read on the forward strand.
AAATATCCAGTTATTTTAAAATCTTAGTTTAATGGACCTAAAACATATGACACTGCTAGTGTTTGAAAGTATATAAAAAAAAACAAGGTTAAAAAAAATGCTGTTTAGTCAGACACAACAAAATAATTGAATTTTTTACCTGCAGGTCTTTGTCAGAAACGGCAGCAGAACACTTATTTAGATCACTCCATCAACCATAACAAGATGAAAGTTTTTTGTAATTGTATTTGTAAATGTTGTTATGGTTACTTTGTGTTGCACATATGCCTGTATATGGTCCATTCCAGTTGTGAGCAAAAGCTCAGTGGGTGGGATCAATTTAGTGACCCACCATATCATGAATTAATGCTCCACAATTGAGCTACATAGCATTCCTATTTGTGAGTAGCTACGAAGATTTAATGGCAAAATAGTGTGTGTGTGTGTGTGTGTGTGTGTGTGTGTGAATTTGGTCATTGATATTTGAAATAACCTATTTTGGTATATTCTGTTATATGGTTATATGGTTGGTTAGAGAGAGCAAGCAAATGTGTGTGTGTGTGTGTGAGAGAGAGAAACGGACAAACAGAGAGAGAAATGTATTTAACAAAGATGCACTCAACACATTTCACTTAGTTATATGCCGTCAGACATTATCATGATTACGGTTGAACAAGGAAGGAAACCCGCTGCCGCTACAGTCGACGAACTACTAGACTACAACTAGGCGTGCCACTACAGTCGACGAACTACTAGACTACAACTAGGCGTG
>JAUTBW010075748.1:0-10551 GCA_032361425.1 Peltospira smaragdina
TTGTCCAGTGTCCACAGCGCATCCACGGTCGGTTCACGCCGGTCAACTGCATCCAGCACCAAGCGGAAAGCTCTGGTAGATCACAGGCCGCAGTGGTGCGATAGGTGGTAACATGGCTAGGCCAGACCTCATGCTTATAAAAATTAAAGTCTACAGTTTGATAACGTGCTTATTTAGCGCCATGCTAGTAGTGTTGCGTTAAAATATGGATGCTATTAAAGTCTAGACTTTAAATTTATAAGCATGGGATCAAGTCAAGGTATCTTAGTGCATGCTGAGAGCAAGCTTTTGTTGTGTGTGTCTGTCATGGGTGCAGAACAGGGTGCCTCGATAGCCTGGTGGTGAAGATGCCTGCCTGACATGTGGTTGATCTGAGATCTATCCCTGTCAATGAGCAGCTGGGTTTTTCTCATTAAAATGTTTTCCGATGCTGATGCTACCATTATTTGTTGAGTGTATTGTTAAAACAAAACAGTACAATACAGTGAGTTCATGATCAGGTAAAGCCAGTTCATCCATCCATGATAGGTTTGGTAACATAAAAAGAGGCCAGTTGATACTCCCAACATAATGAACTAAGGTCAGTTTTATACTCAGTTTTATAGCATGTCACTGTGTGTGTATACATGTCATTTCACCTTGTTCAGTTTATTTCTATTTTATTTTACAAAAGAAAGTTTTATGTTTAAGTGTAATAATAATTTATTATTTGATAAAGTTGATTAAAAAAAAAAAAAGGTATGAATAATGACTGATTAATATTACAAAATTGATGTATATAAAAAACAACAACAAGAAACATTATTTGGATTTCGTGTCTAAAAGAATTGATTCATTTGGAAATAGCACCATAAATATTGGTTAAAATCCTTTATGGAATTTCCATATATGTTTTATTTTAATCAAAAAGAGCATATTGGTAATTTATATAGTGATTACTGTTTTCAGTCGTGAACTAGTAATTATTCTTTTGGCAATATATTTTTGTTTGCTTAACTAGTTGTGTTTTTTAAATATTATTTTGTCATATATTTGCTATACTGAGAATGTGGATTCACATGATATAAAAAAGGACACCCAAAAATGTAAATAATACCCATATTATTGATTGTTATTACTGTGTGGCCTTAATAAATAACATACCTTAACAATCAGCACTTCTAATTTAATGTCTTCTGTTTATTTATTTATTTTATTTTTATATATATTTTTTAATTTTGAATAGATCATATAAATATATACACAATTCATGTTAATATAAGAAACAAATTTAAATTTGAAAACCTTATTTTTTTCTCTTTTTTTTTAATTGTTATATTTCAACAGGAAATCTATTCTAATGTTACACTGGGTTTTACAAGAAAATATTTAATTACCCAAATCGTAATATTCCAAACAGAATACTGATTACTTTCAGATAAAATCAGTTTCATTAGTGCCAGTATTTTATCAGCTATTAGGTTTTCACTAAAAGCAGTGTACTACATGGTGAGCTGTGGTGACAATTTTTTTTTTTTTTTTTTAAATTATTTTTACATGTAATTATTTTTAAAGGCTTTATATCAAAAAGAGCTCAGTACTAATTATTTTCCATGTTCATATAGCCAGTATGAATCGTTCATTCAGTGTGCCATAAAGGAGGATACATAGCTCATTGGCCACTTAAGTGTCCACTTTATTTGCAGTTAGTCCGAAATTAATCCATGTCAATAAGCCACCTAAAAGTTTATTAATATACATATGAATTGACATTTTAAAATTTATTTTCAATCAGTAAAGTTTATTTTTATTTGTCAGATTATTTTTGGTAGTTAGTGATATTTTATGTACAGTGTATTAAGTAAATTATCAGATAACCATAATTATACTTGTCACCCAAACCTGCACATTATCTGTTTAAAAAAAAGTTACACTTAAAATTATTATATAGAATTATTTTTTACCATTAAACATGAAGTTTTTAGAATGTGTGATTTATATTGCATGTATTTTGATACTTTGTTTCAAATGTTTTTAATAATCACTTTATCACTTTATTTATATCATATAAGACTTGGCAGTCTTTATATAACTCTTTATATAATATCTGTGTATTAAAAAACCAGAAAGAAGCCCACCAACGTTGTGAAATGTATTAATGTAACCTTGCGTGCAGTGTTCCATGATATTGTTTTTTGCTGTGATAAACTAAATGTGTGCTATGTTTATATGCTAATTATTGTATTTGCATATGTTAATGTCATAATTTATTTTTCAGTTACATGTGTATTTTGAACATTTATTAGCACCTTTGTAGTAACTTTAATTACATTTCATTAAAAAAAAATCATTGTTTTGCATTTCATGATGATAGTTCAGTTTTGATATAGATGTTGTTTGTTGTTTTAGTAGTTTCTTTTCCATGTCATTAAAATAATTGAACATTTTAAACCTGTAAAAGCAGCAAGTATCACACTATTTAATTTGAATTTAAAGATGCATCATTTACCAATGGGATGTGGTGATTACTTTGTAGAGGTTTTCACTAATGTTCTAGGGTCGTTTACCTGTTATATTTAGTGCCCCTGTCTAGATCATTAATACCCGGTAGTGTACTTCAGTTTTTGGTTATTTTGTAGCTATGTTTTTTTCTTTTTGTTTTAAGGACTAACATGTAAAAAATAATAAATACGGTAAATAAACCAATCGATTTGTTTCTATTTATGTTTTCCTTTCATTTGTAAATGGCATTTAAAATTTTGTTATCACAATTATTGATGTCTGCATTATGTTTTGATTCAGAGGTTTCAAAAATGTAAAAATCTGTTGTTTTGGTTGTTCATATTTTGGTGCAGTTTCGATTGTTTTCTCTTTATTATCTTAATTTTATAGTCCAATGGTATTGTGAGTATTTTGTTTCTTAAAGTTCAAACAACAAAAGACTGCCTAAATTGGAATTAGAGATTTATTACAAAAATGCTTTGGTTTTAATGTATAAATAGTTTTTTAAAGCCTTGTCTGAATCCTAAACAAAAACATAATTTCAACCAGAGGCCAAGACTAGAGTGTAGACTCCAAAATTTCTACATTTTGTTAATATATTGGTATAGACTGCACTACATTAGATGTCATTGGTCTGCAGTTGCTAGACAGGTCGCTGTAATTACATTGGTTTTTACTCAATTCTTTACCACACAAATGCCAGTTTGGACAGTTCTCCTGAGAACTGAGCAACTCATTTACGTGTTCACATACTCTCAAGTTTTGGACACACCTGCACGTGATCCCTTTCTGGCACAGTCCAAGGCAGGAGATGTATTCTTCATTATGTTGCTCTTAATGAGCTAGGAAAAATCCAAGTGTGTTTGCTGTCTGTTGTGTAAATATTGTTGAATGATCTCAGTTTTTAGAGATCACTGTATAGAAAATATATTTAAAAGTGTGTAACCAAATATTTATATGTGTAGTTGTGTACTGATGTTCTACAAAATGTATATTGACTTGTAAATAGTTGTGCCATTTAAAAATTATTTTATATCTTACATACCATTAGAATATGGAATAGATTTTATAGAATATATGTAACTGTAAAGACTATAATTATAATATTAACAATCTATATCTATAGATATACAGACAAAATTTTTTTTAATGTATAAAGAAGGCATAGACGTTTTGTCCCCTATTCTGTCCCTAACTGAATCACTTATTTTTGTACACAAGACAATTGTGTATAATGTTAGTGATCTTAGAATATTACATTGCTCAACAATTCAAGAATTAAATGCATAGTCAGCTGTTATATGGTTGTCTATATTAAAACCGTGCTTGTGGTACTGTGCCTTATTCTGCAGTGTTTGATGTTGTAATTAAAGATATACCTCAATCTACATTCATCACGTCAAGTGATGTAAACATAATTTGACAAATAGTTGTAGTTTGCAGGCCACTTGCGTTATTGATGATGGCTGCCATTCAATCTCTCCATCACTTATATAGCTTTCTTGTTCATTGTTAAACTTGATATTGGTTAATTGTGTAGCCATGTACAACAGTTCTAAGCATTCACAGATCAACAATTGTTCAACGTTTGATATATTTTATAACTTATCCAAATTGCTGTCACAAAGAGGATCTGAATGTCAAGGGTTATTTTGTTTGTGTTTTCTGTACTATGGTCTAATAAATGCAGATTTACTTAAATGCAAAATCTTTCTAATGAGTGTTACAAACTAGAAGTGACAGGTCTTAAATGTAATTTTAAAAAAACACTAAAAGATTGGAAACAAACTAAAAGTTCTATTACAGTATATTAATGAAATATTAACTGTAAGTACAAGAAATTTAAAAAAAAAAGAAAAGAATTGAGGTAAAAAAAAATTAAAACTTTTCTTTTGCACTCCTAATTTCAAGCACATTGAAGTGAAATTACTTTAAGAAGTCCCGTTTTTATAGTCCAACCTTTAATTGGCCTTTGTTATCAAGTAGACAGGTGTCATTATCATAGTCCCTAGGTGATGTGCATATGGTTTTGTGTATAAAATGAAGAATGGTACAGATATATGTAGATGTGATCATTTGTTAAGAAATAAAAATAAGGCATCTGAAAAACTTGTTTGTGTTTTCTGATTCATGATTATTATTTCATTACTAATAAATGTACTCAGAGTATTTATTTAAAGATAGTCTCTGGTTTAAATAGAATCTCAATAAACATTGAAAATAGAAATTGATGAGAGCCCATATTTTGTAACTCAGTTTCAGTTTTTGACTTTATCACCAGTAAGCTAGCATAGTGAAACCAATGTGAAGTGGGCCGTGTTTTCATTCACCAAAAAAATCCAATTGCTTAAATATCATGAAAAAATATTCCAGAATGTAAACATTTTTTAATTAAAAAACTAACACCTGATTTACAAAATTATCAGTAGCTAAAGGTAGCAACTGTTTCAATAACGTAACAGTTTATACAAATAATAAGCTTTTTTAAAATAATTTTTTTATTATTATTTTTTTTTATTATATACAGTAAATAAGCTGATGTGAATAACCACATTACTACATCTATCATAGTATATCAAAATATTACAACTGTTTGACAATCATCGTGCATGGTGTTTGAATAGCTAGTTAAGATAAAATTAGCTCTTGAAGAGAAAACCGGTGATCAGTGAATTTTGAGATATGCTGACCATATAGCAAGTCATATTTAGAATAATTATAGAAACCCTGTGTGATAGGTTATTTGTCTTCAGCATAATAAAATATTTAAAAACAAAAACAACAACAAAACAAAGATAATGAGATACCATATGTTTTGTTAAACCAGTTGTGGATCAGTAAAGGGGCATTCACACTATGCAATGTACTGCACTGATTTGTAGCATACGACTAGTATCTACAAAAATCATTATGATTTAGTTGATCTCAGTATATGATTTGATCATAATTATGTTACAAGTCAGTAGGCCTATCACAAATTACATGAGACACGTCTTATCTATCATGAGAGAAACAAGCTATCACATACTTACCAAAATTTACTTTATGAATATATACAAATACAAGCGTTGAGAAATATACAGATAATTTATTGCTGATTATGTTAATTTATCATGTTGACATTAAATAAAGATGTCATCAGATTTAGTAAAAGTTACATAATATTTTTTAAATAAAAACACTAAAAACAACCTGTACATCAATATAATATAAAAAGTGTTTTACAAAAATGCATAATACATCTGACCAGATTTATACATTTCACAATGCAGCAACCATGAAAATAGAACTATATTGTCTCCAGTTTTATTGATAAAACGGTTATTTACTAAACACACACCTCATAAATACAGATAAATGTATATCTAATTATATATTTGTAGATCTATATACAAATGACTGACTTTAAAAAACCGAAGTGTGGAATGTCATCATCTAATCCATTTCGCTCCACTAATATAATTTAATCCAGTCGAGACTCATGTACTGGTAACATATTTGTTTAAAAATCATAAATGACTGTGACTCATCAGATTCTACCTTTCTTAAAAGTACATACGCAGGAAGGAAATGCATGCCACCACATTTTATTTATGGCTGGTTATATGACATGGAGTATATGGTTAAGGACTGTCCAGATGGTGAGAAAGAAAACATTATTGCTACTTCATGGGCTATGGTAGGCTACTCTCTGATTGGAGCAGCAATGGGATTTTTGTATATGAACCATTCAATTGACAGGATGGTACATACCAAATTTTTTATACAGCATTTGTGGAGCACTGACTGAAACGTGAAACAGCTCAGTGAGTTCACCGTGTGGGATCAGACAATCCACTGAACCATGAGCTGATGCTCTACTGCCGAGTCTACATCCTTACTCTTAGAGTGAAAAGATGCCTGAAAACATGAGGCCTTATTCACAAATGAGTGTAAAGTTCCACTTACAGTAACGTAACTTTTATGTCTGATCTTTGGCTGAAAGTAGCGTTTTTAACCAATGGTTAGACGTAGACTTAGTACTAGGTTTCGAACATAAATTTACATCCTTTTGTGAATAAGGCCCATCGTCTGTAAATTTATCGCTGACTAAATACTAAAGAAGGAAACACATCTAATGCACATAATTATTATCTAACATTTAAATACAATTTTTGGCACATCTATGAAAATTTTTATATTTAGTTGACTGCATCATGTTTATATACAAGCATACATGTAAGTTTAACAACTATGCATTACCCAGTACGTTTGAACACATGTGACCCCCACCCCTTCAAGTATAATTGTACTAACCATTTACAGTTGACTTGGAATTCTTTTTAAGGTTCTGACAAGATCTTGCCATCTTGCCAACAACCTTTTGACTGGGGGATACGTGTTCTTAGATTAACACTAGATATGTAGGGCTTACAAGTCAAGACAGTTCATATTAAACTGAAAATATAAAATTACATGTGCTTTTAAAGATGCTATGTTGCTTATTTTAAATATAAATGTACTTTTAAAATCCTTAAAACAGTCACATCTGGTAATGAAGTAATTTGTTCTATTCCCACTTACTTCATTTTAAAGCTGAAAATTGCTCCAAATTCTGAAAATACATGTGGCAGCTGCAATAAATGCAATTAAACAGTAACCTGTAACGTATCAATCCTACACCCATGAATGCAGTTACTTTTAATGGAGTTGCTACAAAAATATTTTTTATTGATGTACTGACACAGTATTATCCACTATTGTATTACAGTAGTAGTGTTAGGGTTATGAAAACAAAAAACAAGTGATTTTATGATTTGGCCCTATGCTTATAAACCATAAACTTTAATAAAGTTAAGACTTTAGCTTCACTGGAATGCCATTCAAATAGCATTACCATACTGGACTTTAATTATTAGTCTAAACTTTTACGTTTTAAAAGCATGGGGCTAGCAATAATTTCTGACTATAATGTAGCCGGACATCTATGAAGAAAAACTTTTTCATTAAAGACAACATAGCAAAGTGAATACAAAGTTAGTTGGCATAAAAAATCTAAAACATGATTTTGCTACACACCTTTAGTATAAACATTCATTTATGAAAGATATGATTAATATAAGCCTACAGCATAAAAGCACTAATGAATTCCTTTAAAAAAAAAGAAGACAAACAAAAAGACCCACACAAACAAAAACAATCATGTCCAACAGAATTAATATTCCATAATACATTCTAAGAAGAAAAAAGGGCTCTTTTTCCTCTTTTTTTGGATGTTCAAAATATTTACAAATTCCAAACAATTAAGTTCTTTATTTAATAATGTACTCAGTCCATTTTCATTAATAGTTATATTGGCACCTAAAATATGATTGTGATCAATACAAACATTTCACTAACAGTAATTATTCTCAGACTGACATTGTCATGTTTATACTTGAAAAAGATATGGGTAAACAATTTGTAATTTTTTAAACCTCTGTATATGTATGACATATGCTAGCAGTCAGACCTGTTTTAGGTGTGTTCCAATCAATCTAAAGCAGAAATTGTTGGTTAGCAATCCAATTGAAAAGAATTGACAAAATATTGAAACTTCATTTTCAACAAAAATATGAATATAAAGAAAGGAAAACCTGAAATTATTTATTTCACAGCTGTTATGGTGTTTAGATTGCTCATAGATGAAGATGATATTACATAGTACAAAAAAAGCTACAAATGAAATGGCACTTGTTTAAATATTAATATAAAAAACAGGTCGGTAAAAGCAACAGTTTTCAACAGGTCATTCTGAGTTATCCATAATATGTAAAAAATAATACATATTTGTCGGTCATCACTTAATGTTTATTTCTTGACATCCTGTGCTTCAGACCATGTGGATGTTTTTCCATGATCCTGAAAAAAACAATGCACATAAGATATTAATGCATATTTATTTTTAAAATCGAAACGATAACGACAGTTCTTTTAAATAAAAACACTAAAAACTATTTACTTAACACATACCTCTTAATAAAAACAAAACAATGAGCATGCATTTGTGTTCTGTAATTTTGATCAGTATATTTGTCTATAAAAAGATAATTAGTGGTAGGCCTATGGTGAACATTTGTATATTAATCTGTCAAAGTAAATGGCATTCTTTTTTTAATCATTGTCTTTTTTTTTTCAATCTAGTTTAGAGGGCTAGCAGTCTTATCTGATTTAGGCATTTTCAATTGTATTAAGCATCCAGGAGTATTTATACCACTGGGTTTCTAAAATGTCCCTTAAGTATGTGAATCTTCAGGAAAAACTGCATTTTTCATTTCAGACAATTGCTTAAAAATATTTAACATAAGTCAAAAAATTAACTATGAAAAAATATATGAAAAAAGACCATACCAGAATATGGACGTTGAACATCTTCATTTCATCTCTGAACTCGTCACAGGCTCCCAGTAAAGATGCTTTCACATTGTCTGCAACAAACCATGTTCTTTCATCAATAAAATAATTTAAAATATGTCATGACACACTTAACACATTTCTGTTAACAGTTACAATGGTGATTTCATATTTTTATGACCAGTGGAAGCTTTAACAGACCATGTTCTTTTATCAATAAAATGCATACCCGATATAATAATTTTATCTCTGACACATGCAACACATTTTATAATTTTAGTATAGTTTGACATTTTACTTTTATTTCACCGTAAAATATTACGACTCCAAAATAGTTTTTAATTTTACTATTTGAATGCTGTGGAGTGGTATCTTAAAATTCTAATTCCTAATAAAACCCCAACTAAATGGTTTATGATCCAATTTAAAACTGTATTCCACATAAATGTAAGAATATATAAATGCTCCATATATTTAGGTATAAAACGGTACCTGATTGTTTATATTTAGGTATAAAACGGTACCTGATTGTTTGGTTGTAGCATCGACTGCCAAGGACCTCACTTTGGATCGGAATTTCACTGCACTGTCAACAACATAGCTGAACCGCTGATCTTGTGTAATCTCAGGAACTACCTAATGAAAAAACAGCTTTTAAATATCTATGAAGTACATTATTGTAAAATACCTGTAAACAATTGAGCATTTTGACTGGTTAATCACAAGTGGCTCATTTTATGATATACCTTGTCCAAAAGCCAATGTACCAAGTTTTGCTTGCTGACATCATTAAATTTCACATTTATATAATTTTATTAAAGATAACAAGACAAAAATAACCTCTGTGACTAAATCATTCTTCATAAAAAGTCATACGGTACTGAGTTCCCTTTTGAATACAAGCTCGTAAGTACATTTTTAAAGGCTAGTGTTATATCTTATTTTCTCTCACTAGCAATTAACAACAGGTCAGGATAGGTAAATTAGTTTTTTGTACATAGGAACCCAAGCTGTTTGTTCAGAATGGTTGTTTAGTAATTACAAGTATTAGTTATATAAGGGAAAAGTAACATGTATTGATTATGCATGTATTTCGCAAACAAATCACTTTATAAATATATATTTTTTAATTTAACGATGCATTCAGCATATTAATGGTTATATTGGTGTTGGAAGCATTTTAAGTAGAAAAAGGTCCTAGTGGCTAGCTGACAGGAGTTAATCTCCGATCAAGGTAGGCATATTCACCACTAGGCCCATTATAAACTAACTTATAAAATTACTTACCGTCTTTTCTTGTTTTAACATGCGGTTACCTAATGATAAAGATAGCTGTTCATACACCAACTGAGACAATAGAAATTATACATTTCTTTAGAGATCTATGAAGTAACATTCATACCTCTGGTCTCATCAGCATTCCGAACTGTCCAAGAACTCTTTTCAAGTAGGCACTGCACTGGGACACAATGGCAGGACTTCTAGCACCAAGAGAGATCTACAGTTAAAAATAAAAATATCGGTAATTACAGTGAGGATTAAACAAAGTAATAAATTTCATCACATTTTAAATGCACCACAATTTGGATTGGAGTTAATTTTTCCATTATTTTATTAACAAATGAAAGAAAGAAAGAGAGAGAGAGAGAGAGAGAGAGAGAGAGAGAGAGAGAGAGAGAGAGAGAGAGAGAGAGAGAG
>JAUTBW010075859.1:0-10551 GCA_032361425.1 Peltospira smaragdina
TAGTTGTCCAAAATTAAAACACTGTTTTACTTCACCTGTGGGCAGTTTTAAGTATGTGTGTACTTTAAACAGTGATAATTTGTACCATGTCTGGATGGGTATAATAAAACAGTTTTCTGTGTCAGGATGGGTTTATTAAAATGGTTTTCTATGTTATATAATAAAACACTATGATTTATATATTAAAACAGTGTTCTTTGTCTCAGAATGGCTATATTTAAACACTGTTTTCTGTGTCAGGATGGACCTGTCTCCGGACCAGGTGAACAAGATCACAGTGGGGCGGCTGCACTTCAGCGAGACGACGTCCAATAACATGCGCAAGAAAGGCAAGCCCAACCCAGACCAGCGCTACTTCCTGCTGGTCGTCATGCTGCAGGCCCACTGCGGGGAAAACACATACATGGTGGCTGGCAGCTCCTCGGAGAAAATCATCGTCAGGGTATGTTGTTTGGCATTTGTGATAAAGTCAATACATTTTGAACTCTTATCTACACTGTACCCTGAGATTCTCAAGCAAAATGACCAAAATTTTAAATATTTGTTTTGTGTCTCTAAATTACTATCAATATGAAATTACAGGCAACAGAAACACATTTTGTAATCATTTTATTTTTAGATAATGCTTGTTTATGAAAAATATACAGGTGCTCTGTTTTACGTGATAGGATTCAGTATAACAACTGATATGGTACTGTATCTTATGTTACTGTCAGCTGTTTAATGATCCACTGATCGGGACTTATCAAACCTGCTTAAGTATCAAGTAAACACTGTACCTTATGTCGGTGACATATTTGTGTTTGTGAAACAAATAGGACTAATATTTTAGAAACAAGATTCTTAAATTAATAGTATCTCAGAAAGAAGACTATCTCTTATTTAGTTATTTTCTGTTGATCATTAATGTTCTTAATTTATTTCAGTGTAACAGTATTAACAATTTAACATGCTGCAGTATCAACCGTTTATTTAATTTGACCAGTGTTAATATATCTGAATCGAAATTCACAATTAGTATTTTCTGTTTTGTTTATTATAGGCCTCTAACCCGGGTCAGTTTGACAGTGACGTTGATATCCCCTGGGCCAAAGGTCACACTCAAGACTCAGTATTCCACATTGGCCGTGTGGGCATCAACACTGACCACCCTGAAGAGGCCCTCACTATCCATGGCAACATCAGACTGACCGGTCACATCATGCAGCCATCCGATATTCGAGCCAAGGAAAACCTTGAAGAGGTAAGGAAATTCATAGATTATGATAACAAGAAATAGGCAAAAAGGCTATGAGAAAATAATCATCTCAAAGAAGAACAAAGAAGAGTTTATGTTTGTTTTTTAGGTGAATGCCAAGGAGAGCCTACAGAAGGCATCTCAGGAGAACTGTGATACGCTGAGTGTATGTTTGTGTTTCATCTGTGCCTGTACATAGAAAGAACTATGATAAACTTAGTGTAAGTTCTGTAGGGAGAACTATGATAAACTTAGTGTATGTTCTGTAGGGAGAACTATGATAAACTTAGTGTAAGTTCTGTAGTGAGAAGTGTGAGAAACTTAGTGTATGTTCTGTAGGGAGAAGTGTGAGAAACTTAGTGTATGTTCTGTAGGGAGAACTCTGAGAAACTTAGTGTATGTTCTGTAGGGAGAACTATGAGAAACTTAGTGTATGTTCTGTAGGGAGAACTATGAGAAACTAAGTTTATGTTTGTGTTTCAGCTGAACATCAAATAGAGTCTACACAAGGTGACTTAAGAGAACTAAGATAAATAGAGTGTATGTTCTGTTTCAGCTGAACATCAAGTAGAGTCTACACAAGGTGACTTAAGAGAACTAAGATAAAGAGTGTATGTTTGTGTTTCAGCTGAACACCAAGTAGAGTCTACAGAGGGTGTCTTAAGAGAACTAAGATAAATAGAGTGTATGTTCTGTTTCAGCTGAACACCAAGTAGAGTCTACAGAGGGTGTCTTAAGAGAACTAAGATATAAAGAGTGTATTTTTGTGTTTCAGGTGAACACCAAGGAGAGTCTACAGAAGGTGTCCCAGCTGCGGTTGTATAAGTACAACTACTGCGATGACTATGCCGATACAGCGGGGATTCCCCACGAGAACCGCACTGACACAGGGGTCATCGCCCAGGAGATGATGGAGGTGCTGCCGGACGCTGTGCAGGAGACCGGAGATGTCTTGCTCAGGAGCGGGGAGTTAATCGAAAACTTCCTCGTCGTCAAGAAGGTCAGTTTATTATAGTATTATTGTGACCTATTTGAAATATGTAATGCCATAAGTACCCAACTTGTGCTTTATATGTCATACTCAGTAATGGAGAGTTTATTGAAAACTTTCTCATCATCAAAAAAATCATTCAATTAAATATTATCATGAGCACCTAATTCATATGTTTTTTATGATGTCCATGTATGAAGAGTGAATCAAAAACTTAGATTGTTAAGAAGATGAAGTCACTGAAGTTTTATCATGATCACCTAATTTATTTGTTTCATGTCCTGCTCAGTAATGAAGGATGCATTCAAAACTTTCTTGTTAAGAAGGTCAATTTATTGTAGTATTGTGACTGGTTTAAAATATGTGATGCCAGTAAGCACCCAACTTACATGATGTTGAGGAACAGAAAGTGAATTAAAAATCCCTTGTCATTGTAAAGGTCAGTCAGTGAAGTATTATTGTGACCTGTCTGAAATATGTAATGCCATTCAGAATCCATTTTATGTGTGATGTTCAAGAAGCATTGAACATTTTCTCATCAAGAAAGTTGGTCAATTAAGTTTTATCATGAGCACCAAATTTTATGTGATGTTCAGGAATGAGAGAATATTGAAAACTTCCTTACCATAAAAAAGTCAGTTTATTATAGTATTAATTTGTTTAAATTTAGTAATTATATTCATGTCCATTTTCTCATGGTGTGATGGACATTTGGATCAATCCCACTTGAGACCTATTGAGCTATTTTTCATTTCAATCGCTGCTTCACTGCCAGTGTATCAAAGGTCATGGTATATGCTATCCTGTCAGTGGGATATTAACTATAGAAGATTCCTTGCTGATAATCAAATATGTATCATGTTAAATACATTCTGTAAACTTGGTATTGTGTACAGTAAGTCTCTGTATTAAGACTGTATATTAAATTAGTCTGTGTTTGCCTGATAGGACCGTATGTTAAATAAGTCTATGTTTGCCTGATAGGACCGTATGTTAAATAAGTCTGTGTTTGCCTGATAGGATTGTATGTTAAATAAGTCTGTGTTTGCCTGATAAGACCATATATTAAATAAGTCTGTGTTTGCATGACAGGACCGTATATTAAATAAGTCTGTGTTTGCCTGATAGGATGGTATATTAAATAAGTCTGTGTTTGCCTGACAGGACCGTGTATTAAATAAGTCTGTGTTTGCCTGATAGGACCGTGTATTAAATAAATCTGTGTTTGCCTGACAGGACCGTATCTTCATGGAGAACGTGGGTGCAGTGAAGGAGCTGTGTAAGCTGACGGACAACCTCGAGAATCGGATTGACGAGCTGGAGAAGATGAACAAAAGGCTGACCAAGCTGAAGCGATTCGACAGCCTCAAGTCAAATGTCAGCTCAAAGTCGGGCACTAGCATCAGCACCGTCAGGTACTGAGGCAAAATTTTATGTCATGTGGATTGAATAATCATGTGATTTGTGTAAAAATGTTGCATTGTAAACTGATAGCAAGTATGGTTCTGTATTGTGATTGGTTAATTTCATTGAATTTCTGGGGTGAAATATTCAATAAACACTGGAGAGCTAATGACGTCATTAGAAAAGGAAATATATTGAAAAGTATTTTGGTTTAATTTTTAGCAGCTCAGTGACCCCTCCGAAGAAATCAAGTCACAGTCATGGCCACAGCAAGCCCCATCACAAGTCAAGTCGACGCAGCAGCGGCAGGTTTGCACAGATCCCCATCCTGTGCAGCAACAAGTTCATCCAAGCCACCATCATCATACTCATACTCATCATGGCCTTTTGGTGAGTAAACCCGTTCTGTAATAGTATGCATTTCTCTTGTTCCAGCCAGTATGTAAAGACTGTTGTTTACCATGGGTCACTTAGCATTTAAATACAACTGAAATAATATTCTGATTTTAAATTGGAGGTAGTTTATCGTGAATTTAATAACTCTAAATGTAACATTTAGAGGTATTAAAATCACGATAAACTACCTCCAATTTCAAATAAGAATGTTTATCTCCATCCCACCATGACAAAAAGCATGTTCAAATACAGAACTATTTTGAGTTTGCGGACCAAGAGTAGTGATTTGGTTAGCAAATGCCCCCCCCCCCCACTATCTCTGCTCCCCCACCTTGTTTATTTGGTTTCGATAAATTCCTGAACGACAACACTGTCGATGAACAAATAAATACAAATGATAGTATGACTTCATAGAGTTCAAATCTTCCAAATTTAATTTAAATTTCTATAGGGAAATTCATAAGCAAGAATAAATATGAGTAACTAAAATATAAAATATGCTAAACTGTGAATTACAGTACACCACTTACTTCCCAGACGTAACCAAAATAGGTTACGGAAGAAGGATCATAGAAATACGATGGGGGCAAGGTCCTAGTTTAATATCCTCATTTTTAATAATTTTTATTACTTATTTTTAAAGAAAAAATTATTGTTCTCCACTCTATGTATATTAAAAATGTAGTGTATATTCGTGATGTTACTAGGCATAATTATATATATGGGTAAAATACCGTTAAAATATTTTAACAAAACGGTGACTCCATTTACACCCCTACTTCAACAAGTGAACCGATCTGTTTTAATGGGTTAGCAGAAATTTACAAGTAAGATAGATACTCTTTGCTTGCATGTTTTATGAAAAATTCACAGATACTGAATCGGAAAATGATGGTGGGGAATGTACATTTGATGCCTCATTTTATATTTATATTTATAAAATAGCAGAATAGTGACGCTTGTGAGTGGTGGAAGATTGGGGCAGCTTTCCGATGTTAAAGCATATTCTTATGCAAGTAAATCAGCCTGATAAAATTAGATGTAGTTTATCATAGATTATTACCTCTAATTTCAAGTGAGTGACCAATCAGAATCCAGTATTATCCAAAGTCATTGTAGAATCCTGTTTTGCAGTATACCCTTCTAAATGTAACATCTCCATTTTACAAATTTGTAATATCTCAAATTTTCGTGAACATAATGTTGATATGATTTGAAGTGTATTTTATTTCTGTTTCAGTCTCGTTGCTATAACCACACTGTACATTTTGGAGCGGCACAAGCCTCCCCCACCACATATCCTGATACAGAACACTCCGCCTACAATGACACCGGACTCAAGGAAGCAAATGTTAGTAAAGGATATATGAATATAAGATGGTGCATCTAAAAATATCATGCCAGAAGGAGTATCCCATGTGGATTTCCTTTTTGACTATGAAAATGATCCTTAACCATATTGAAACCAAATAACCATAAATAAAATGTGTTGAATGTGTGAAATAAAATATTTCTTTAAAGCCTTTCTTTAAATTGTACAAATGCACAGGAAAGATTCCCATTATATTGAAAAAGGGAACTTTTTGGTTCATAATTGTGTTGTAATCTTTTGGTTGAGAATGTTGTGGCAATCTTCAAATATTGTTTATCAAATTGGAATTAAACTGATCAAGCTGGTTAGTTATCACTATTATCCACATTAATCCCTCTTTTTTTCCCAGAATGAATGATACATTACAAGAAACTAATTCTACAGAGAGAAGGGGATCCACAACCAAACCACCTGTCACACTACCTAGACAACAAAAGTCATCAACAGGTGAGATAGCAAAAAATAATAAAGACATCAATAATTAATAAAGAAACACTATTAGTTTTGGTTATTGCTGTTATCTCTTAGGTAATTGTTGGGTATCTTTTTAGTTTTTTGTTGTGTTTTTGGGGGGTAGGGATGGAGTGATAGACTGATTGGGTTATTTATTTTAATAGGTTGAGCTGGCAGCTTGTGCAGTGATTTATTAATTTTTTTATTTTTTTGTATTAGATAATTTTGTGAGTTCAATTTATTTTGGTGAAGTTGTGGTTGTTTATAAACAGATATTTAACATGTCAGAAAGTACTGCAGATATAAATAACTAAATTTAAAAATTAAAAATAAAGCAAAACAAAACCAAAAAACATCCCCACACACACACATTTAAAAAATAAAAAATAATAATAAAAAATAAATAAACCACTTAAATTTTCTGTTTCCAGCCGTGCCCACTGTGTCGACTGCTGCCACAAAAGGACTGCTGGTCTCCACACTCAAAGTTCCAGCCTATCCCCGGTGCTCTGGTCGTTGTGAGGTCCAATGCTGTCGCGTGCCTGCCGAAGACCAGCCAGAAATCAACATCAATTACAACAATCCACACAATGGTGAGATATCTTTAATTACTGAATTCCAGCAATGACCAAATTCCAGCAAACCCCCTGTTTATAATGAGTCTAAATATCTTGGACTTTTATAGGGGAATAATTTGATTATATGAATGGAATTCTTTACACTTGGGAAAATAAATGAGAGAGAAAACTGATAATAATTAAATTTTTAAAAGGTTGAGCAATACAGTTAATCTCCTGTGTTTCGGGTTTTTGAGGATATAAAGATTTTGTAGAAATGGAGGAGTGGGACGTAGAGGTTGAGAATTTGCTTATAGTGCAGTTGATCATAGGATCAATCCTGATGATGGTCATTGTGATGAGGTCTGACTGTATAGCATTGTTTGTGGGGGTTTTCAAATACACTCAATAAATTAGTGATTGTGTATGACTATTGGCAGAAAACAACTCAGTGGTTTAAGGTGGTAGTAAGTAATGTTTTCATTTCTGATAAAAACATCAATAAAACTTTGTTAGGTACATCATTAAATAAACTAATTTTATAATTGTGCCAGTCTGATGATGATAAAGTAAAATGTATAAAGCTTCTATAAAGGTAATATAATGTACATCTTATTAAAAACATATTTTTCATGTTGCTCTGTTTCAGGACAGAGAAATTCAATTGAATCAAATACTGTTCCTAGTGGGGTGAGTACATTTTGGTTGTTATTTATAGTTCATTTTTAATCAACAGCCTATATATTTTGCTAGGGAGCAGGACCACTCCATGGTAAACTGTCTGCTCATGGCATTGTAGGCTGTCATCAGACTCATTGCCTGGTTGACCTATTGAGCTAGGCCTATATTATGTTCCAATATGTGCTCCACAACTGGTGTAACAAAGGCTGTGATATGGTGTATATAAAATATCTTTATCTGTGGCAGCAGGTTTTCTTTCTCACTATCTGAATGGTCTGTAACTATATTTGTGATGCCATATAACCTTAAAAGAAATGTACTAAGGGTGTTATGAAATAAAATACTTCCATCCTGCTATATTTTGCTACGTCTTGTCCTGTTTAATGAGATAGATTTTTAAGATACATATAAATCTGGCCAGTCTTGGTGGTAAGACATCATACTATCAGATCTGACCTGTAGCAAATTTTGGAGACCACTGCATCCTCCTTTCACTAACAAACAACAGGGTATAAAAACTGTGTTCGAATCTAGCTAGCCCAGATGGCTAATGTATATACCATGACAGCATACTTGAATAAGAAGTGTGTGCCTGTTATTGAATACATGTTACATGTTACTGTAATCATTTTGCAGTGGTTCTTAGTATAATTTTTTTTTTTTATATAATAATAAAAAGCTCCAGAAATGAGGAACTAGTTGGCATAGGCACTACTGGATGTTTTCCAGCTGAGCATAGCAAATTATCCATGAGTTTAACACTAGCAGTGTCGCAAACGCCACTTAAGCATAGCAGACTATGCTGCAAGCATAGCAGTTGTCAGCTCTTGTTATATCTAAGTCCAGAATGCATTTAAATGGTGGCAAATGTCGTAAACTGCCCTTTTATTTAATGGCAGTCACTGTGATAGATAGTCTTTAGTTTTATTTTATTTTGTAGAGTGCCTCAATAGCTTTGTAGGGTGCCTCAGTAACCTAGATAGATTCCAGTCAGCTAGCCACTAGGGATGTTTCTCACTAAAATGTTTCTCATGCTGAGATAACCAGTAATAACAATGTGTGAAAGTGTCATTAATTAAAACAAATTATCATTATTAATATTATTATTATTATTATTATGATTATGATTATGATTATTATTATTATTATTATGATTATGATGATGATGATTATTATTATTATTATTATTATTATTATTATTATTATTATTATTATTATTATTATTAGTTAAAAACATTTTATTTTTTAAATTTTAAATTATTATTATACATTTTTTTTATATCATTTTTTTTATTATTATTATTATTTTTTAAATTATTATTATTATTATTATTATTTTAATTTTTTTCATGTATTTTTTTTTATTTTTTTTTTTTTAGCTGTATCGTGTGAACACGCTGAAGTCGTGGAGGTGTTGCTTGGCCACCAAGCTGACGTCACGGTTAGAGACAATGATGGGTTATCTCCCCTGGACTGCGCTTCAGAAAACTTGTTGCCAGTCTTACAAGCAAGAGTTAAAGCTACTTCGTGATACACGCCATTGCCATAGCAACAGCAGATATCTTTATTTATTGCATTTTCTGCTAAGAATTTATACAGTTGTTTATTATTTTGTTGCAAGCATTATTTAAGGCTATTTTCTAATACTAAGCATTACCATAGTACAGCAGATCTGTTTCTTTATTGCATTTTGTGCTTAGTATTTATGAGGTGGTTTATTATTTTATTGCAAGCATTATTTAAGGCCATTTTCTAATACAAATCATCATCATAGAAATTACACATGGTTTTTTAATTGCATTTTAGTATAATTTTAACATACAGCCATTTATCATTTTGGTTGTAAGCAGCTCCTTTTTAAAGTTTAATTATTAATACAAACCATTGTAATACGTCTTTTTATCCTATAACTTCCCCATGATATCTATTGCATTTTGATCTGAACCTTGCAGTACTACAATTCCTTCTTTTATTGCAAACATCATTTAGAGCTTGTTATCAAGGCAAATCTTTGTCATAGCAGAATCAGATGTAAGGGGTTGTTATTGCATGTTGTATGAAATTTTACTTCGTCATTTCAGTTTATTACAAGCATTAGTTTATTACATTCATCAGTTTATTACAAGCATCGTTTAGATCCAACCATTCCCTCACACCATTGCCATTACAAAGCTGGATGTCATCTATTTCATTTTGTATTAAACTTTTCATAAAATCACTTCATCAGTTTGTTACAAATATTCAATAAAACTACTTTTGAATACAATATAACGCAATAGCAACTATAGATTGGGGTTTTATTCACAAAAGAGTACTACAAGTTATGTTTAGAACATAAATGTAAATCTACTTCTGGTCATTGGCTGAGAGTAGCATCTCGATGTCTAAAACAAGTAACTGGACATGGAATTATGCTGGCACAGTGGCATCTTACCATTATTATGGATCCATGGGCAAAAAATCCAACATGTTGTGGCCCTATGCTTATAGAACTACTGACAAAACTAGATTTGGACCAGTGTGGCCCCCCCAAACACTATTGGATATTGTACTAGATGTTTTTCAGTGTTTACTGATATTACAAGCTTCGGTTAAATCAAATTGTAATATAAACCACTGCTCATAGCAACATTTTATATTTTCTAAACTTTTCATGAGAACCAGTCTGTAGTTGAGAAATCTATGCTGAATGTTGCTTTCAGATGAATATTTAATCATGTTAATAAGATATGCGATGTCTTGATATAAGTTGCATTTATTTTCATTCAAAAGTACATTATTTAATGAAGCAGACACAAAAAAATTATGTTCAATGGACATCCGTGGTTACACCAGTAACAGTGAATCAAATTAGCCACATTTCATGTGCTTGCATGTTGGGCCATTCAGAATTTCTATACAGCCTTTAAAAAGCAAATTTCAAGAATACTCATATTTTACTACTCAGTTTCAGAGTGCTGTGTGTCTTGTGAATTTGAACAACTATAAACTAAGATTATCTCATTTTTCTTGTATATGCCTATAAAATTGGTAACATGTTTTTGATTTGTTTAGATTTAGTTAATGCTATAAATGGTTGTAAAAACTTAGTAATCTCCTTTAAGATGTTTTAGAATACGTCTTTAGGCGAATATTTTTAATAAGCTATTATTGGTATTCTGTGTTTAGTCTCACACACACACATACAGAGACAGGCACTCGCATGCACACGCACATAAATACACATGCATGCACGCAAATATCTGAATAATGTATGCATCACGTGTATGCACGTTTGTAGTACCAGATGAACCCAGTTAGTACGTCACACAGTTAACACATCACTCAGGTTGGTATTATTATTATTATTATTATTATTATTATTATTATTATTATTAGAGAGAGAGAGAGAGGAATTGAGTAAGTGAGTATGTAAGCCCATGTATGTATGTATGTATGTATGTATGTACAGGGCCGTACC
>JAUTBW010075970.1:0-10550 GCA_032361425.1 Peltospira smaragdina
TATGAGAAAATTTATATTATAAAAGTGATAAACAGATATTTTTTAACACACACAAACACACACACACACACACACACACACACACACACACACACACACACACATCACACAAAATAATAAATACATTTAAGAAATAAAAATCAAATATTAATATATAGTGAAACATAAAACACTAAGCACAGCTACAGAAAACATTTAACAGTGAAACACAAAATAAAACGGTGAAAGAGAACAGGAAAACATTTGTAAAACAGATTGTAACAGTGAAACACAGACCTTAAGATACAGTTAAAATACAGATTAATAATACTGTGAAACTGAATATTTTTACACTTAACAAAACACAAAACATTAAAACAGTGAAAAAGTAAAACAAAAACACCAATGGAATATGGATCATTAAATTGACAAGACAGAACAATAAAACATGGTAACAGTAAAACAATGGAACAAACAGTAAAACATAAAAAATATAACACTAAACCATTAAACACAAAAAAACAAGAACACTGTATAAAGATAACACTAAACCATTAATTACAAAAAACATGAAAATTGTATAACAAAATATTAAAACAATGAAAATAATCAAGAACTGTGTGGCACAGGGAAATAATACAGGGAACACCAATAAAATGGATGTACATAAAAACAGTAAAGGAGAACATTGTAACAGTGAAACAGAACCATAGGATAGTAAAACTGTAAACCACTATGGGAAAAACAAACAAAACAAAAAGTTTATATATATATATATAAATAAAACACCATTATCTGGTTCCATGTAATAATTTACAATTGAGTGAACCAGAATGGTCCATCCCGTATTTTACCCATAATGCATGACCACCAAGTAGTGTGTGTGTGTGTATGTGTGTGTGTGTGGTGTGAAAAGAAAGAGAGAGATAAGTCTTAAAATTACATTGTCGATTTTACCATGTTTTATCACTGGTTACTAATACAACATACAAGCACAACAGTACCTGAGTTACACTTGTTAGCCTTTACCATTTTGTTTAAGTGAGGCGTGAAAAAAACCATGTACTAATACCTAGATATCGATAGTAGCGTAATGAGTGTGATGTGGAGCATGCCAGTTAGACATAACATGTCTGGATTGTCTTTTATAAATGTTTGAATAATAAAAAATATTCTCAACATAGTAGTGTAAACAATATCATCTGACCTGGAGCCATTAAATTAATATGTTCTCCTACATCTAACATTGTTGCTTGTTTTCATACATTTGTTTCACACCCAATAGCTGATCTGTCACTAAACATTCATTCATCCATTCATTTAAAAGCTCTATTTTATCCTCAAAATGTAAAACACTCAGCTCTGGAGCAGAAAACAATGCTTATATCACCTTAAGCACTGAACATTTAATATTACAGTGCATTACCCACAGTTGTATAGCCTGCATTCAAAATTATTTGTTCCAAAATAAGCCATCCCTACAAAATGAGAAAAACAAAACAACAAAACCCAATCACTTCTAGGGCCATAAAGGGCCATCCCAAAAGAACCTAATTCTACACCCATTTGATCAAGTTTACTGTACATCTTTCCTATTTTCTTATATTATTAATTTAAAAAATAAATAATGTTATTCACCTCTTCTTTATTTTATTTTTCCAAATGTATATTTGTTTAGTACATCACAGGGTTGGTTAAACTTTGAGGCTCGTTTTCTCAAAATAGTCCACTGTGGTTCTTAGGGTAGTGGGAGGTGTTAATTAGCATATTTTGGAATTCTTAAGAGATACCCCCTTCAAAATATGTGGAGACAATGTGGAAACAAGGATCAAAAGGTCTGTTTGTGTTATAAGGTGTGTAAATCCTCTGTACATATCCTCTTAAAGTTATACAGGGTGAATCATTTTAGAAAAATGTAGATATTCATCCCATCTTTCATTCACCTGTATATTTTCAGGTTATGTTTGTTTTTATGTTAAATAGATGGTCTTTACTTGGTTGAGCTGTTTTTGACTGCATCAACCAATACCACATATTCAAAGCTGATCCCAACCTTTTCAGAAACAGAATCCAGCATGTATTTGTTTACTTGCCCACCAGTTGTAAATGGATACCTCATGGTTTCCAGGATTTGTAGGTCATTGTTTCTTCTGAGGTCCACTGCAACATTTTCAATTTCGTTCTTTTGAAGACCTTCTTGCATCAGTTCTTGCTGTCATTTGTTCCACTATTTCAGGTATTTTGCCTTTGGTTATGTATTTTTTCTGTGTTCTGTATTCTGCAAATTATTGTGACGGACAATTTTCTTTGATAACGAGATAACTGCTTTGCACCTCTCCTACTTAATTCATAGTTTATGAAACCCACACTATGCTCATAAGACAACTGTGTATAGGTTTGTTTGTGGGTGTGTTTTTGTGTGTTTTTTGTGTGGGTTTTTTCACATCGTTCATCTGTAAGAGGACATAAAAAATTATGCCAATGAGCATACATATTTCCAAAAGCCAAAAATATCTCCACTGTTTCGGAAAACCATCAGCCAACTTTGATAATATTATGGTAAGAACCGTTATTACTTCTGAACTCAGTTATTCAACTGTGGTTTTGATAGTATCACAGACATTGTTGTTTTATCTAGTTTGTTGGAATCGTTCCAATGATACAAACTTAAAGGCTGGTATATCAACATTCGTTAGCTTATGTGGCTCAGTTTGCATAAGATCATCATAAAGTTACTGTAAGGCTGAGATCAGCTTCAAATATGCAGTCATTGGCAAAAACAGCTCAACCAAGTGAAAACCATTTATTTTAACATAACAATAATAGTCTGAAAATATTCGGATGAATGAGAGATGCGAGAATGTGTACAGTTATTCAAAGTATAAAATACCGATGTAACCATGTGGACAGAATATGGGATGTAAAGACATATGGGATGAATATCCACATTTTTCAAAAATGGGTCACTCTCTATAACTTCAGGGCTACGTACAGGTGGGGGTTACATGTCTTGAAATGTAAAAATACCTTTAGATCCTCGTTTCCATATTGCCTCCACATATTTTGAAGTGGGTATCTGTTAGGGCTCATTTATCAAAACAGTTAAATACATGACATTAAAAAGTGTGAAACAGTGAAACAGAGAGACAAATAAAAAATAAAAATAAAAAGTCAAACAGAATAGTAGCAGAAAAAATACTTTATTTAAAAAAAAAAAAAAACCCACTTTAGGTGGTACAATGGACAATCACACAACAGTGACATATTGTGAAAATAAAACAGAGGAACACAAAACAGTAAAAGAGTGAAATACAAGAAGAGTCAAAACAGTAAAACAGAACAGTAAAACCAAACAGTAACACAGTAAAACACTGAACCACAGTAGAGTAAAACAGTGAAACAAAGAACAGTAAAACAGTGAAACAAACATTAAAACAGTGATAAAGAACAGCAAAACAGCCAAATTAGGCAGTAAAATAGTGAAATTGAACATTAAAACAGAACAGGAGGACATTGGAAAAAAACACACAAAAACACAAAAAAACAACAACAACCAAAACCCCCACAAAAAAACAAACAATAGTAAAACAATAAAAAGACAGTGAAACAGAACAGAAAGTCAGAACAATGAAAAAGAATGGTAAAACAATGAAACAGAACAGTAAAATAGTGTAAATCAAAACAGTAAAACAGTGAAATAGAACAGCATAACACTGAAACACAACAGAATAGTAAAACAGTTAAACAAACCAGTAGTGAAACAGAACAGTATAAACAACAGTAAAACAGAGAAGTTGAATAGTAAAACAATGAAAATGAACAGTTAAACAGAAAACATAACAGCTAAAAACTTAAAGAGAACAGTAAAAAACCCAGAAACCCTCCAGTGAAACAGTGAAACAGAACTGCAAAACAGTTTTTAAAAAAATAAAACAATGAAACATAACCATAAAAAAATAAATAAAAATAGAACAGTAACACAGTGAGAAGGAACAGAAAAACAGAGAAACAGAATGGTAAAACAGTGAAATATAACAGAAAATCTTAACAGTAAAGTAATGAAGCAGAATATAACAGTAAAATAAGAACAGTAAAAACTGAAACAATAAAAGCAAAACAATGAAACAAAATAGATAAAACAATGAAGCAAAACAGTAAAACCACGTTAAGACCATGCAAAAGAAAATTAACTCATGAGACAGAACACTAACACACTAGAACAACAAACTAAAGAAACACATGACATTCCATGAGTGAAATGTTAGATTAAAACAGTGAAAGAGAACAGCTGAACATAATGAAACACAGAACGCTGCAACAGAATGAAATATAGAACATTAAAACACAACAAAACACAGAACACTGAAACACAGAACATTAAAACACAATGAATACAGAACATTAAAAGGTATTTGCACACACAACCTGCAGATATCCTGGCCCTGTGCATATAAAACTTAAAATCTAGACTTTAATAAAGTCCAAACTTTACATAATGCTATCTGAATGGCATTCCCATGATATTAAAGTCTGGAAATTATTAAAGTCAAGACTTTAACTTTTAAAAACAAAGGACCAGTGCCTGTGCTTATAAACCTTAAACCCTAGAATTTAATGATGTCTACACTTTTAATATCATGGGATCGATATTCAAATAACATTACGTTAAAACCTGGACTTGATTAAAGCCTACACTCTAAGGTATATAAGCACGGAACCTGGTGTGAAGGGATACCTTGATTTCCTTCTCAAAGGGCTTGATGAAGGGTGAGCCGCGCATGGTCTGTGTCTTGACGATCTGGTCGTCAAGGATGGTCTGGATGTCATCCACTGAAGCCAGGATGTGGATGCCGGTGTCGCGGTACATGATCAGGTTGAAGTCGACCTGCGCCCAGTCCTCTATCATCTTCTTCATGGCCTTCTCCAGCGAGAACTCCTGTAAGAATGAATGAAAGAATGTTTAACAACACCTTGGCATTAAAAATAGATTGACAGAAAAAGGTGAAACACAAATCAACATATTATGCAAAAACTTTAAATTTTGTAAAAAAAAAAGGAGTTTAAAAACGACCCTCAGAAGTTAATATAACACAATGTAAAGAGTTGTGCAAAATATAGTAACACAGAGAAACAGATAGTATGTCAGGAACATACAGTACTTTCATCATTATTATAAGATACACACTTAATTATCAATTTAAACCAGTCAATATAATATAAAAACTGCTAGTTTTAAGAGCATTCTTTATTCTAAGAGTTAATATTCGAAGACAAACCTTTGATGCAGCTGCTGAGATGGACTCAAACTGCTCCATGTAGGGGTCCAGGTTGAGCTTGAGCACTTTCTTGAGAGTGGTGCCAGCATCTGGTGTGAGGTCGAAACCTGCAATCTCTGACATCTTGGACCAGTGGCGTGCACGAATACCAGGGTTGCACATGATTGAGATGATGGGAATGTATTCCTACAAACAAAAAGAAACAAGAATTATCATGTGAATTATATTTAATATAAAAGTTAACATAAATATATAGCATAAATATTATGGAGAAAGAAAACAAACACCAAAATCCAATATACAAGTTGATAAAACACAAATACTTAAATGCAGCAAATATGAATTATGGTATTTCCGTAGAATCTTAATTTCTCCAACTAATCTTTTACACACTTCTCTACAAACAGAAGATATTATAATTTACAATAGCCCTTAAAATACACAATTATACATTACTGGATAGCATGGATAGAAAAACATCCCATCTGGAAATGAGTCTACTGCAACATGGTTCAATCCTGCAATACAAGCACCTCAAGTAAGAACTCTACCCACTGAACTTGATGATCTAACTGTGGATTTCCTGGGACTACCAGTCCTCTTCTACATAAACCATTTGCTAAATAATAGAACCAGAATCAAGATATGTGTAAAGCATCCCTCTGATGCCTTACAAAGAAACCACTGCTTTATTTACCACTGAAATTTACCTTGAACTGCTTCATGTTCTCCATGCATGTGTTGCACACATTGAGGGCCTGGGGAATGTGCAGGTCCTCCTCCTCCTCCTCCTTGACCTCTTCCCCTGAGTCCTCGGCCTGGCGGCGCTTGCGCTTCTTCTCACGGTCACGCTCATCCTTCTCCATCATGAGCTTCTTGACGCGCTGGCTGAAGATCTTCTGGATCTTGTACGTCTCTCGCCAGTACTCGTCAACCTCCGCCTCGATCGCCTCTGCGTCCAGCTCCATGAATGCTCCATCCATCCACCTGGCAGGGGTGAATAATAATGGATTTTGTTTTAATGATCTAAACACATTTATTAATGGTTATATCGGTGTCAGAAATAGATATGGGCAGAAAATGAAATGTTGAATAAAGCATTCAAAGTGTAATTTATGTGCAATATCACATAGAAAAAAAATTTAATGCAGTCTTTCAGAGATAATAGGTTAAACTTTTAATACATTAATAGGATTTTTTTTTTTTTTTTTTTAAATCTTTATAAATACTGTTTATTAATTTCAAGAATTATAAAGATCAAATGTAATTAATGTATGTAAAATGAACACACAGACATAAACAAAACAAAATTAAAAAAACTAAAAAATTATGATATACATATAAACACACAGACTCGCACAAACAAACATACACAGAAACAACTAAATTTTTTAAAAAGCAGTGTGGTTTCTTATTTTTATATGTTAGCTTGAAAGGTAACCTATAGCATGTTCTCAATAAGGCAATTACCTAAATCTTAGAGAACAACTAATTTAGCATATTTTTTCTTTGATATTCAGTAAAAAATTAATCACAGGCTGTTATGAATTACCTTTTCTCTGCTTTCTGCCATTTGAGAACGACGTTGAAGAGTCTCTGGAATGGGTCCAAGGCTGATGTGATGTCATCCACATCTGGGTACGTGGTTATAGGGTACTTGTACAAGGCTTCTTCCTGAAAATATATAACCACATCATTGAAAGCTGCTACCAAATAGTCTCTGTATATTTTACTATGAATTGTACTTTTATAGTCTAGATACAATTATAAAAATTCATCCACATTTCTATCTAAACTAAAATATAACCTTGCAGATCAAAATAAAACTAAATAAAACTAACCTTGTTGATCCCAATAAAACTACCAAAAAAAACACATCAACTGTAGCATTGTTGATCCAAATAAAAATAAGCTATGACCTTATTGACCCAAATTAAATATAATTGTTAATCCAAAAAAAATAAAATAAAAAAATAAAAAAAATTATTGATTGAAAAAATAAAAAATAAAAAGCTGTGTCTAACCTTGTTGATCCAGGCGATGCTCTCCGACACCTCAGCAAGGCGCTGCTGGATGCGGCGCACATCCTGCACGTACTGCTGCATCATGTCAAGCTCACCGTAGTCGTTGAACTCATCCACACGCTGCCGCAGCCGCTCCAGCTCCATCATCACCTTCTCACGCTTCTCCAGCAGCATCTTCTCACCCTTCTGTTTGGAAGACTCCACCAGCTGAAATTGATAAATAGAGAGATAGATAGGTAGGTAGATAGATAGGTAATTAGACACAGACAGATAGACAAATGTAGATAAATATATAGAAAGCTAAATAAATAAAGCTAAATAAATAAATAACAAATATAATAAATATGTGAACAGACACAGATACATTTTATTTAAGAATGCACTCAACAATGAAAAAAACATATGAGATCGTTTATATGCACCATTCCATAAACAAGATAGCACATAACACAACCTTTGTTGCACCAGTTGTGGAGCACTGGCTGTAATTAATCATATGAACAAATTGTATTTACCTCATCATTCTGATCAAAGATTGGGTTGATTCTCTTGGGCCACGTGAGCACCTCACAGTTCAACTCAATGTCATCTGGTGTGAACATGAACACGTCAATGAGGTACGCAAGACGATCTTTAGATTCCTACAAGAAACATTCCACTTATTGAGAACAATAAGACATAAATCTGTGTGTAAAATAATTCTAAACAGATAAGGAAACATTAAGAAACAAATGTATTTCATAAAATATATTGCAGTATACTTATGCTGAAGCAACTAATAATTCTTTCTAATTTGGAGGAATAAAAAGGTGTAGTAAAATATATTTTAACCATGTAACTCATTTTGTAGCCATAATTTTATGGATGGAAAACATCCTACACAGACAAGAAAAGGTAGATTTGGTTGACAAGATGTCGTAGAATCACTTTAATTCCAGTCTCAACTTCCTTGATATTAAAAGAGAAACAGTTCTCGAATGATATTATTTCAATCTAACTGCAACTGAATATTCTGTTTTCAAATTTGTAATTATTGAACTTGTGATGCTGATTCAAACTGATCAGCAAATAGTATTAAACAAAGCAAAATTGTCTCTTAATTATTATGAATTTATTTAATGTCTGTCTGACACTCAATAGATGACAATGTTTCATCTTTCTTTCTTTATGCTGAGGAGAATGGTATCTTTAAGCATTCATTCATTCATTAAACTATAAGTATGTCAGCATACCTTTATTCTTTCATTGAGAGACACCATGCCGATGGTTCGAGCATTGGTGACAAAGTCTACCATTTCCATCAATTCTTCACTGGTCTCCGGAACTCTCAGTGCACGTTCCTGAATCATTCGGAACTCCTTGCAAATACTTTTAAAATAAAACATTAACATGTTAAAAAGAAGAAAAATCCAATAGTACATGAGCTTTATTTAATAGAAACAAACCTTTCAATATAAAAACAAATCAATAAAAAAACAAAATAGCCCAACATTTCAAATAATTAAAACAGAAACACAAGAAACTACAATTATTTACTGAATTCTTGTAGAATATTTTAAAATGGGAGAACAGCAAACATGTATCTAACAAACAGATAATAAACATGACAAAACTATTTATATGAAAGACAATATAAATGAAAAACAATCAAATGTATTTACTGGTATTCACAATGCACCTACAACAACATATCATGTGGCATATACTGACCTCTCATTTTCTCTCCTATGGTCAGCTGACACCCGACTCAACAGCTCATTGGCTAGCCCTCGAGCAGCCTCAGCCAATCCCCGCTTGAGGTCCTCGCAGTCAAGACGTATTATGTCGAAGTGCTCGATGCTAGGCAGACCCATGATCTCACTGGCCAGGTTGCGGTACTTCTCAATTTGCTAGACACACACAAAAGGAAAGGAATGTAAAATCAGGTAAATAAACAGAACTACACAAAGGTTTACATTTTTTTTAAATGGTTATATCAGCATCAGATACAATTTTTAATTCGAAAAATCTCTAGAGGCTACCTAACAGGGATTGATCTCAGATCTCACCACTAGGCAATATAGGTGCCACAAGAGTTTTAAGTGTGCAATGTTATTCAGAGGTATGAATTATTGTGTACTGTAAACAATAACAATTTAAAAAATACATTAATATGTTGGAAAACAACTAAACTATAATACTGTATTTTTATTTTTTAAAATTACATAAATATGTTGGAAAACAACTAAACTATAATACTGTATTTTTATTTTTAAAATTACATAAATATGTTGGAAAACAACTAAACTATAATACTGTATTTTTATTTTTTTAAATTACATAAATATGTTGGAAAACAACTAAACTATAATACTGTATTTTTATTTTTTTTAATTACATAAAATATTTATATATTTTAATCAACACAAGTTTAAATAGTGGCAACCATACAAATTGGTATATACTGCATGACATCTCATTCAAATTTTACCCTATCTTTTGTAGTCATAATTACTTTTTATTTATACAGTCAACAGCCAGCCAGCCAGCCATATAGATAAAGAGATGCACTTTAAAGTCAACTTTCACTCTAATACATACATTGGTGAGAAACTTACAGTGGTGTACTCAGCAAAAGTGTGTTCCTCCTCCATGTAGGCATGTATTTCCTTCAGTGCTGTGCCATCCACAATGTAGTCATAGCGGTCAACTGAAACAACAAGGACTAGTTAGAGAAGACATTCATCACAAATATAGCCATGATCTTCATGCCATGTATCCAGCTGATATTTATAGTCTAACTCGTGTAAAATGGATTTGCATGTATTTTCAATACATACAAATATAATTTTAAAGTGTTTAGCATTACACTGGACATTTTGGTGGTTTTAAAATAAAGATTATAGGTTAAATGCATAGATTTTTGTAAGTAAAACAAAATGCTGAAGTACCCAAATAGGTTTTAACCTTCATCAAATCAATATTATTACAAAAGTTAACACACAATTGGTTTAATTATTTTTATTTTTATCAATAAGACCACCACTAATGTGTAACATTACACTTTATGTCACACCTAGCATTTACAAGCTATAGAAACTTAAAAATACAAGTTTGATTAAAACAATATTATATTAAAATGGCATTGTGTAATATCAGAAATGAATATTACTTAACATTACCACAGAAAGTATTATTCACTAACCTTTAGTTTAAAGTTATAATAATAATAATAATAATAATAATAATAATAATAATAATAATAATAATAATAATAATAATAATAATAATA
>JAUTBW010076081.1:0-10549 GCA_032361425.1 Peltospira smaragdina
TAGTCATAATAGCCCAATGGAATCGCCATCCCACTATGCTATAGCGTAAGGTCTAGTCATAATAGCCCAATGGAATCGCCATCCCACTATGCTATAGCGTAAGGTCTAGTCATAATAGCCCAATGGAATCGCCATCCCACTATGCTATAGCGTAAGGTCTAGTCATAATAGCCCAATGGAATCACCATCTCACTATGCTATAGCGAAAGGTCTAGTTCCAAGTCCTCTTGCCTTGTGGTAACCATTATCAGTTGCAAATATATGTATGGTTAAGATGTATTTGTATCATTTATGTGCACTATGCCCCCCAAAAAACCCAGGATAGCAGATATCATAGGCATTATTACACCAGATGTGGAGCAGTGACTGAACGAGAAATGGGTCCACCTTGTGAGATCAATCCCACAGCCCACACACTCTACCGGTACCTCTTGGAAAAAAAAAAAACGTGATGCAAGTCCTGTACCAAAATGAACTAAGTGCTGATCTTGTAAACAAAAGTTACAGGGAGAAAGTTTTGTCACCTACACAAATGCCTTAAATAAATCGACAATTATTCAATACACAAAAATATAAACCTTAAATATAACAAAGAAACTATGATCTTTGGATGACATTTTAAAATTCATCAATTTATTCTTTTCTAAAATGCATCTTAGTTCAAATAAATGAAGTTAAAGGTTGCAAAAACATTTAATGTATCACTTCTAAAATGTATATATTAAATTTACAGTATACTGGCAACTAAAATTATAAATAGTAAATGGTATTGGATGTCGTAGACAAGCCTTTGCTAATGATGTTGATTTAACATTTTGCTAACATATCAATAAGCCTATCTGAGATGATTATGCATTATTTTTTTGTCTACAACCATCAAATGATTTCAGAATTACCTTTTTTCTGAAAGGCAGAAACTGTACCTTCATGATCCACATCACAGTAGCCATTTAGCCATGTTTAATTTTAACCAATATTCTCGAGCTCTTGAACAGTACTCCAATGTCTCATTCTGTTTACTAAGTATCTAGAAGCTGCAAAACAAAAGATCGGTAACTCATGGCAACACATCACGACTTCTTTTAGTTCTTCAAGAAGACCGACTCCGGTCCGTTATGTAACTTCTTTTAGTGTTCATTACAAAACCTATGAGAAATGTGTGTACACCATTAAGTAAGTGACTGTTATTTAGGAACCACACATCACTAACAGGTGGAGCTGGAACTTAATTTTTTGTCTCTGAAGCTAAAAACAGCTTCCGACTTGACTGAGATTTCAGGCTTCTCGGAAGCTGCCAAGTAAAAGGCAAATATTTAAGTCTTTATTCAGTATGCACATGTCATTAAACAGAAACCCCCCCAATTACTGTACAAAGCTGGTTCGCACTAGTGAACACGGCACATTTGAAATCAACAACCACACAAAAACTATGATGGTAGAGGTCACTTGTTATTATAGTAACCAGAAGTATTTACAAATTGGTGCTGATGTTTCAAATATTAATGCAGCCTTAAATCTTTTATTAAAAAATAATGAAATTGTTGGAGAGAATTACTAGTGGTAGCAGTTTAAAAAAAATATATGTTGATCTTTCTTCACTTTTTTAGAAGTGGGAATCTGATAACAGCATCAGACACTAGTGTTTTCCTTCAGCCGTCTCCGGTGCTGTTGCATGCTCAAGTTCGAGCCCTGTATGGGGTAACAAGTAGGACTCTAACAGCTGACAGGCCTACACAAGTTGCAAAACAGACAACATCCAACTCATGTGTAATTTGTTTCAAATTCATTTTGGTCAGCGAGCCAATGGAATTTATTTCATAAATATCTGTCATATCTGTTCATATTATTTCAGTGAGTCACTGAATACATTTTTATAACTGATCATTATCCATACCAAGTTTGCTGTGGCACATCAACCTTAATTAGGCACTGCACTACTGGTACTAAATTTTAACACCAACTTCCACAGATGGTTTAAGATCAACTATGCATCATGGTTTACCAGTATTCAGCTAAATTACACTCAAATACTGGGAGTGAATGATAAATCATCTACAGTGGGAAGTACTTGACGTGCACACATACAGTTTAGTGTTTAGTGTTCAGAGACAGACAATGTAATCCATTAACTATTTATATAAAAACAAAAACCACTCCTGTAACAATCCACACAAAGTCAACATTTATCTAACACTAGTCTGTTCTGAAAATTATAGCATAAATATGTCTGTCTGAATATACATGTGACAATAGTATTAACAAAAATTAAACAATATACCTGTAATCAGGTCACATCAAGCAATTGTCAGTCAAGTTTCCACATATTTTTAAAAAGCATTTAAGATGCTAAACTATTCCACAAGTGATATTGTGGATATTTCCCCCCCGTTTACACTGAATGAGGGTCATGAGAGTTAAGAAACGGTCCGTTTCATTATGGAATTAGTTTTGTTTTCAGGCAATGTGGAAATGTAGACTGATCTGGTCATCTGACTAGTGACTTTATTGGTATTAAATGTCCATCCCACTGACAGTCAGATGATATCTGTGAATCCCTGACTGCATCTACCATATACTATCACCAACAGTTACACATCAGTTAGGAAAAATTTAGTCTCTCACCCAAGTATACGACTGATTTCACTATAAGACAAACATATCTACTTTCAACATGACTGGTTATTGTGGATGATGGTTTTTCTGCGAGTTGCTAAGAACTTCACAACTGTTAAATGATGAAACCGATTCAAATCATCTGCATAATTACAATGATGAACTACTAGAGACTCGGGCACCGTATACCCTTATTTAGCCTGCACTATGTGTTGTTAAGAAAATAGTCCTTTTCAAAATCATATATTTTTTAAGTATTCCTTAAGTTTCATTTCATTTCAATATTACATTAGTTAAATTTCATATCAACTGTCATGCTTATGTTTGTATTATATAATACTGAAGTTCATTGGTCTTCAATGTTCATCTGGTCCTAAGACATTAAGTTTAAAAAAATGCCTTGCCTCATTAGATACGTGTCACTGAAGACAGAGTGCTGATGGCACTCTTTTTCCTTTTCCTCTGAATTAAGCATATAAATGACAGACCTGTGTTACAGCACTTATCTGAAGTGACCACGTGGTTACTTGTGACATGCACCGACCACAAATTAACTGGTGTGTGTTGTCTGCACTGAAGTCATCGTCATCTCACTCACACAGCTGTGTAGGCTGCCGATCTCCATTCTGGCTATTTTCAGCCATGTTCTTACAGACACCTGTGATATCTGAACATCTCTGTTATAAGATGGGTGCAAACCACAGGTGCCAACATACTATGCTCGGTCTTTTATCCAGATGGGCCTGTTAGTTGTCAGACAAGGCTGCTAGATGACACAACTAGTTCTTGATGTGCTCAGGTGTACTGTAGTGGATGCCACGTTCAGCTTTGTGGGTACTGCATCCATCAGATATCCTCTCCCCGATTCAACTGAGCCAGTAAAATTGATTCAACTGAGCCAGTAAAATTGACTTCCGTGACACTTGTTAATGCACTTAGAAACATATCTAGCTGGCTGGTCAGTCAAGCCACTGGTCACTATCCACTGATTAGCAGTAATCTATTAACACTGGTTTCATTAAAACGGTTTACCAGTGATATAGCATAAGGAGTCCTACATGGAGTCTTGATTAAAAAATATATATTAACCACAATAAATAGGATTAACAGATTGTCATCTGCATAACAGGCGTAACAGCTTCTCCTCAGACACGAATTA
Organism: Peltospira smaragdina; assembly: GCA_032361425.1. Lineage (NCBI taxonomy): Eukaryota > Metazoa > Mollusca > Gastropoda > Neomphalida > Peltospiridae > Peltospira > Peltospira smaragdina. The sequence goes on from JAUTBW010076081.1 coordinate 3,773, forward strand.
GTATAAGCACACACTTTGTGAACAGAGTTTGAAACCGTCACCAAATGTGCAGCATTCAGTACAATACTGAGATAGCTACACACTCCTGAAATACTCATCACACAATCAGGAAACACTTAATACTGGTTGCTGTCATATGGACCACACAGCAGTCTGCCATCAATATCTGCTGAACAAAACATTTAATTAAAGGTATCATTGGTATCATTTAACAGTAGGATGTAAGATACACTCTCTCTGTTGTTTCCAAAGTAAATAATGCACATAAAACAAGCATCTGGTTAAACTGTCCCTTTTCTGGAGAAATGTTCACCATTGGTACATGTTCTGAAGTATACACCACCAACTACTGCTGATGGTACTGAAATCTGTCAGCAATGCAGTATTGCATTTAAAAGCTGTGAGATCATCCAATAACCAACAGATGGAAATGATACATTTCCACAGGATGTTGTGCAATTCCATAGAACATTGTTTTAAAGCTAGCTTAATCAGTAAACCTAACAACACTGGATGCCTTCCATCTTCACAACTTTAAACTGTGCAGGTATTGGATTTTAAAATTCACTAGGTCTATCATTTCGCGAGCTGACTGCTGGTAGCTTTTCTCTACCTTGCTCCACATCTCTTTGGCTACTTCCTGATCGTGCTGTACAAACACCTGCAATGAGATCATCAGAACTAATATTTTACATTCACCATCCAAAATACAGCACAGCATATACGACAGCTTTTATTACAACAGTTATGGAACATTAGATGAATCAGACACAGCCAAAAGGGTACACAGCACAGACAACCCACTGTACCATAAACTATGTTTCACCGATGGCAGATGCTTACTGGACTACAAACCAACCTAACACTTACAGTCAAAAATGACATCTGCAGGGTCAGATGGACAATCATGGCCACAAATTCATATGGTTATCTGCTAATTAAACAATGTAAGCACCACACGTTAAGATATGTGAGCATTAAACAGTCCCAAGAAAATACTTCAGTGGCTTACTGTTAAGGTTTGATCTAGACTATCACACCTAACACCACTGGTCTATGCTACAACTGAACGCACAGAGAGTAAGTCAAATACTATTAGTCTTGTGTAAGGACGTCTAGTGGTAACAGTGGCTGCCTGACACACGGTCTGACACCAATATATATCAATTAATAAAAATGTGTTAAGTATATCGTTAAATAATTTGTTTTAAAAATCTATCCTGTGAGATAAATAAATGTGAATAAAGGTTTGTACCTGGTTGTTATCAGTTGCGGGTGTCAGCTTCAAAGCACTCATGTCAATACTGAGGAACACTGGGTCAGTGTTTTTGATGGCCTCGTTAAGGTCCTTCCCTGCCGATATCAACCCAGACACAAGCTCACTGAAGCTGGTGAAAATAAAAGGCTGAAACAAAAGGAGAGATTTTGCCAGGAAATCTATGACAATTAAACATTTCACAACATCTGGCCTCCCCTCTCAAGATATTTACAGTCTCTAAATGTATGGCTATTTCAGAAACAAATTACAATAAAGAATACTGAAAGATACAATGGCTGTACATCTTTCTCAGGGTGAGAAACATACAATTATCAAATAAAGTGCTTCTCTTTAAACATACAATTTGAAGAATATGATTGGAAATTAAACTTTTACACATAAGTTTTGACAATTCTTTTATGACACTTTTGGAAAGCTACACTTCTGTTCATAAAGTAACTACATGATAAGTGTTTGTTACTAGAGACCATACTGACCACATTAAAAAAGTGAAGACAAAGTAATCTGTGAGCAGTTCAAAGCAGTTCAAAGATAAGATAAAATGGCCAGGTGACTTTTACTTTTATTAAGCTTAAATCACAAATACAACAAACATCAGATTCATTGCAAACATCAAAATTTAGAACTCAGTATATACTCAATCCACACAGAACACCACTTGCTATGACTACATCTTTGATAAATGGTCTGTACTTTATTTACCTGGAAGCTTCCAGTAATACTAAATGGCATAACAGACCTGATACTACTTGATATAACAGACCTGAACAGGACTGACATCCTTCTTTTTCTTCATCTTCCTCGACCACGCTGACTTGAGAGGTTTGAGCACTCGCTGGCACACCCCACACAGGATCGTGGCGTGGGACAAGGTCTGCACAGAGCAAAGCAGGCAATAATTACATAATGGTATCGTAGCAACAAAAGTAACTTGCGACTTTTGATAGAATAAATGAATGAATGTAAGAATGAAAGGAATCTTTTAACATTCCAGCATGAAAAACATACAGGTTATTGAATGTCAGATGTTTTGTACATAATTAGTGATTTTGTAATAATTCAATTAGTAAACCAACACTGTAAATGGCTCTGCAAAATGCATCTACAACAGATCAATCAAATTTAAAATACACAATCAGACATTAGAAGTGTTCAAACTCTGTAGCTTTGTTGTTAGTTAAAATAATTAAGCTTTTTCTGTTACTTAATATTCGGTACACATCAGATGATTTCATCCCTGGTGATACTGTTGCTCCTTTCATTTTTTATTATTTTTTATTTTTTTAGTATTCAGTGATGCACTCAACACATTGTCAGACACATCTGAATTAGAAAAATCCCTAGTGGCTCACTGGCAGGGATTGATCTCCTTGTTCCAATCTTCAGGTTAATACAGCCAAAATAGTACGCCATTTAGTATTACTGGAAGCTTCCAGGTAAATAAAGTACAGACCATTTATCAAAGATCAAATCAGATATACAATTTATAAATGTGTTGAATAATAATACAATCTATAATTAGATGGTAAACAAGTTGACAATTTTTATTTTATTTTAAATTGGTACCATAGCCCGATAAAAATCAATGAGATAAAGTATCTTTATTTTGCTGAGTTTATTAATGTAACAGAAATTGAATATATCTAAAGAATTTCTGACTAAACTGACCAAGCTTAAATGTGTTACTGCAGTCTCTACAGGTAAATCTAAAAATTTGACCTGAATCCAGTTTCTAGCACAACACACACATACTGTGTATCTTTGAAGTTTTCACCAGTGTACATATACACACGCACACATGCGAACATACACACACACACACACACACAGGTTCCTGCTAAAAAGGGTACCTATAATGGTGTATTCTGTTCTCACCTCTGTACATATCACAAGGTTTTCTAGCACTTCTGGTTTCACTGAGTTGGTATCACTATCAGAGGATACGAGGCTGCCTTGACACTTCGATATTATGCCTGGTATAAGTAATCAGTGTTGTCATTAATCAAACATCTAGCAAAGAACAAAATATAGGAAACAGTAATAAAGCTAAGAAAAGGATATAACAGAGCAAAGAACAAAGATCAGACTTCTACACAATACTGGCTACTTTGATTAGCAGCAGCATCCCAGACAGGACAGCACATACCATGACCTTTGTTACAGCAGCTTTGGAGCTCAACAGGTCCACAAGGTGGGACTGTTCCTATGACCCATTATACAATGTACCAGTGACATATGTCCCACTCCTCAATAGCACTGAATACAGCCAAACACAGTTCTGTAAATTATTTTGATGGGTTAATAACAACATAATAATCTGACAGCTTTAAATTGTTTATAATTATTTAAACTGCTCTCTTCCACCTGATGGTGGTGGTGGTGATGGTTGGGGGTGGGTGGGTGTTAAACTACATTATAATAAAACAGAATTGATATTGTAACAATTATATCTGAATGGTGGCATAGAAGCTCAGTTATTTTTTTTGATAATTCAACTTAATAAGTAGTCCCAAATAAAATAATAAGAAAGATGAACAGGCTTGACATCTGAATACCCATTACACATTACACAAATAATTAAACAACTCAGTGAATAGACCTGTGACTATTTACACCTAATAACCCTCTTAGACCAATGCTATCCAAAACTTGTGACCATGGCAACATGCACTAATGTGTTAAAAAAGCTCAAGAAGACACACACATACCTCTGAAAAGACTTGGTACGTCCGACCCTATATTCTTTTCTTCACACTGATCTACAAACATTTTAAGCATAATTATTATAGTTCTGGAACCACCACATTCATGTCATACTGACTATATTATACTTGTATTTTGTAAAGAAAAAAATTGTTTTAAAGTGATTAAACAGGTCAAAAGATTAAATACAAGTCTTATTTCCAACAGGTTTCTCTACAGTACATTTAATAACAAAGTAATTCACATACCTATACCATTCTCCTGTACACTATTTACATACAGCACATGCTTCACCAGAGCGGTCATAACTGCAGGGTGTTCTCCTCGGAGGTAGGAAGATAATCTAGTTCGAAAAGGACCCTGGTAGGGATACTGAAATAAATTGGACATATATCAACATATTAATGCACAATTAAATATTCTATTATTATTATTATTATTATTATTATTATTATTATTATTATTATTATTATTTTTAAAAAATTAATAATAATTTTTTTTTTAATAAAAAAATATTATGATGATTATGATTATTTTATAATAACAACAATTTCATTTGGTTAGATATACACTTAATTTAATTATAATGCTTGGTACTGATGCATGGTTGATACCCATCAATGAGTAAGTCAGTCCAGAGCAAGCTGTTCAATTTATATAGCACCTTTAACCAAATACAATATTATCACATACGGATAATTTAAAGTATTATCCCAGATAGATAAGTTTAAAATCAACATTATGTTATATTGTAGAGATGAAGTCTCAGTGACTGCAGTATTGAGCCAAGCAGTAACTGTGAGGAAGGAAGGAAATGTTTATTAACAACACACTCAACACATTGGTGTACGGTTATATGGTTGAGGACCATGTAGATAGAGATGAAACCCACTGCTGCCACTTCATGGGCTACTCTTTCAGATTAGCAGCAAGATATATTTTATATGCACTATCCTAGTCTTATTTAGACCGGACAGCACATACCACAGCCTTTGATATAACAGCTGTGGGGCACTGGCTGGAATGAGAAATAGCTCAACTCGCTCCACCAAGGAGGATCGATCCAATGACACATCGCACCAAGGGTGGATGCTTTACCGACTGAGCTATATCCTGCTCCCTGCGGTAATGAGATGGACCACTCACGTCAGGTGGGTCGGCGTGGCTCTCGCACTGCTCGAGGTGAGACTGCAGCTCAGACAGCAGGCCCTCGACAACGCCGGGCAGCGATGCGGGGCCATTGGCGACCCCATTCCGGTTACTGTTCTCGCAGCTGTGCTGCCCCAGCCTCACGCACGCCACCAGCAGCCGCAGCGTCAGGGTGCGCAGTCGCAGCCATGCCGTCTGAAGTCAGAGAAAACTATTAGAAATATAAAGACAACATAAGTTTTTTTTTTAACGTCCCACTCAACACATATTTACGAACGGTTATATTGGTGTCAGAAACTTTTTTTATTTTAAATAGTGGCTATTTGAAAGGGACTGATCTCAAATCAGCTGTATGTCAGGTGGGCACTACTTCACCACTAGGCTATCATGGTGCCCTAGAATTTTATTTTTCTCTTTTATTTAAGTTCCTTTCAAATCATAAAGTTGAAATTTTCTATACTTTTATGTTAGAGCAACAAAATCCATCCAGCAGAAGATGATTAATGTCATTAGTGTAATTAACAGAAACAAACAAGAAGAACAATATATATATTTCTATTTGGTTGCAATCTTATGGTTATCTTAACATCAGTTTGGCTTTAACTTTATTTTTATGTTTCACTGAACCACATTTTCAAATTTAACTCTTATTTTCATGTTTTCAACCTAAGTTAACTCAATAGTATTTTTTTTAATTCAAAACAACTAGTTAAAATTATATCACATACCTCTTCCCTGAATGATTGCTGCTGCAACTCATCCAAATTAAACCTGTTAAAATAAATGTACAATTTCTGGTGTGAATAAACAATGTTTATTTTTTTTTAATTACTTTTAATATTGTTTTTAATGATACGTTCCCAAATCCACTGAGCCTACAATCATTTAATGTCCCACAGCAACTGTACAAGTTGAGCTTTGTCCTACAGTAAAGCTGGGATAAATGCTCAAGTTTTTATCTTGAAATATGTATGGAATTCACAGTATTTAAAATATGACTAAAATGCACCTATATTTAAACCATGAGCAGCCTTTGTTAAGTTGAGAAGTACATTTGCAGTATAGCTGCATGCCACACATATACACTAACAGCCACTGCTATTTTCTTATAAACTGAACGGTAAAAAAAACTGTTACCTAGAAGGTGGGTCCCAACAACTCATCACTTTGAAGTCTCGGTTATCACGCAGCCGATCAAAGTCTATCTTTTCTGTTCAAAGAGAATGTTTAACAATCTATTACAAAACAATGTTCAATTGTTCATTTATGATTGATTTTGTTTTAAAGACAATGCACTAACATTTTAACAGAGCTTTCAACTGATTAATCTACTACAAGCAACACCATAACAAATTTAGGTGGTTGCATTATGATACACATTCCAATACTTCTGTCATGATGCAATATATACCAGAGTAATTTTGACATCAGTAATCAATAACTAAACTGTTTGATTCAGGTTTATCAAAAATCATAATCAGTCATAATTTATGACAGTAAATGTTGTGGAATTCCAAATGTATAACTAAAAATAAAATGTCTATTGTTCAGTGCATGTTCGCAGTTCGTAAACTTCTTGTGTTGTACACACACACACACACACACACACACACATTTAAAAAAAATTAATTCATTTGTTACAGCTC
>JAUTBW010076192.1:0-10548 GCA_032361425.1 Peltospira smaragdina
GAAGTATAGCATATTTGTTGTGCTAGCACTAGGTAAGTATGAATAATAATGAAAATTAGAAACAAATTTTCCAATAATATAGAAATTTCAATACTTTATTCTTGTAATTCATTTCATTTTATTTTCAGATGCCAAAAATCCATGATCTAGTGCTGTGTTCCAATGAGTTTTCAATCAAACAATTTCTGTGATAATTAAATTTAATTACAGTGCTTCCTCTTCCCTAAAATATTATTGGCCGTGTTGATTTTACTTGGACATTGTTATACCATGAGAACTGGTCCAGTTATATTTGACACTTGTTACCCTGTCAGTAATCTGTGATAGTAGTAAACACCCTCTACATTACTAGCTTTATGTAGAAAAAGAAATCGGCTCAAATGTTGACAAATGTGAAATAAAATGAATCAAAATGCAGTGTGTTATGTTGTACATTGTGAATGAGAAGTGATGTAATGTGTTCTCAACACATCCAATAGTTGTATATAATTTTGTGTTAAAAACCAATTGGACAAAGCAGTCATGGAAAGCAGTTTGCCATCAGACCATATGCAATTCTTTGCAGCTGTCTCATTCCAGCACGTGCTCAACGTGTGTAATGAAGGGTGTGGTATATGCCATCCTGTTTATAGGATGGTGCATATAGAAGATCCCTTGCTGCTTAATCAGGAGTAGCCCAAATGGTGGCAGCAGGTTTCCTTTCTATCAGAATGGTCCTTAATTGCATGGTGCTATATAACCAGAAGTAAAATACGTTTCCTTTCTATCAGAATGGTCCTTAATTGCATGGTGCTACATAACCAGAAGTAAAATACGTTTCCTTTCTATCAGAATGGTCCTTAATTGCATGGTGCATATAACCAGAAGTAAAATACGTTGAGTGCATCATTAAAATAAGAAATATTAGGGTGGGGTGGGTTATAGTGGAAAGAAAGTTATTATTGGCTGTAATAAAAATGGCCCAATGGGATGAATTCTAATTTGTGTTGGACCAATGATCCCACATGGTAACCACTGAGCTGATGCTGATTAAAGCTGTTCTGCAACTGGTATATCAAAGCCATGATGCTTACAAGGTACTGCTAACTAGAGTAGTCCTTGTAGCACCAGCTGCATTTATTTTTCACTATCAGAATGATCCTTAACCATGTCTGAAACCAAATGCCCATAAATAAAATGTTATTAAAGTGTATCTCTCCAACTGATGAGCACAACACAGCAAAATATGACAACTTGTTAGTTGTCATCCGATGACGATTCGTAATTCGTTGACGATTCGTAATTCGTTATCTAATAATAATCTGAATATTTAATGTGAACTTTTTCCTTATGCAAGGACGTAAAAATATTTTGTAAAATATATTTAAAGCAGGGTTGGACAAATCCCATGCCCGGACGCTCAGGGCTACCAGATTTCTGTACCGGGCAACCAGTTTTGCCCATGCCGAACGCCCGGCGGGCTACCAAATTTTTCTGGAGATTTGTTTTTTTAATTTTATTATATTATACACATGTACATATATTATTATTGTTTATTATTATTATTGTTTAGTCACCCACTATAATACAGTACTATTCCATTGGTTTTCTCACGAGAATTTAGCAAACTCTGACATCACATCGTTAAAACGGTGAATACAATGCACCACAATTGTTTTTACAGTAATAATTGCCGATAAGTAATCACTCAGTAATTTACTTGTTCTTGTGTTAAATCACCTGAAGCAGTTTTTGCAGTTATAACTGTCTAATGGTCCGTACTTCGAAGACATTACACTATCAGACCAAAACGAAATGCATGAAGTGTATTGACTTTACTTCCCCTTAAATAATGGCACGTGTTAACCACACAATGTCTGAGCAAAACTTCACAGCCTAGTGGTGACAGCATCTTCTTGAAAATGTGGCTGATCTGATCTGTCAGGTAGCCACTAGGGATAATTCTAAAATATTTCTATCTCAAAATAAGTTAATAAAATGTGTTGAGTGTGTTGTTAAATACATTATTAATTAATTAAACCACCCAAGAGCAGATGACTGATGTTGATCAGGCTGGTCAAACGTCTTCCTATTTATGTAATATTTAAAGCAAATTGATTTACTAGCTTGGGGTTTAAGTTTGCTAACCTGGCCACTACACTCTAAAAGAAAACTTTAGATTTAACGATGCACTCAATTTCATGTATTGCACATACAGGACAGTATAGTTAGCACAGCCTTCTATAAACCAATTGATCTTGTTGCAGCTAGTGCCACAACTGGTGTAATAAAAGCTTTAGTATATGCTAACCTGTCTAGGTGCATATAACATATCCCTTGATGCTAACTGGCAAAAGTGGCCAATTTGGCAGCAGCAGTGTGTGTGTGTGTTTATTCTCACTATCCATGTCTGATGTCACGTAACCATAGATAAAATGGGTTCAGTGTGTTAATAAAACATCAAAGGGAAAATGCTATGCTATTTGTTTAAAATAATGCAACAAATCAAAGGGAAAATGCTATTTGTTTAAAATAATGCAACAAATAACATAACTTATTTACACTTTATTTTATACATATTATAAATAGATTAAATTTAAAACATGGGTGGACAAACTAAAGCATTAAAAAGTAACCTAATGTATGGTTTTATCTTGGTTTGTTATATTAATGAAACTAAAAACATGAATTTGTAGACAATCAAATGAGATGTATAAAATATTAAACTAATATATTGAACCATTTAAAAGTATATGTACATATTTTACACAACTGTTTCTAATTAAAACAGCTAGATTTACTGGTTTTATGTTATTTTGGCTTTTAAAATTAAAAAAACACTGATTAAAAAAAAATCATCAAAATGTCATCAAATATAAAAATTTATTCCTCAAATAGAATATTTTTAAAAATACAGTTATAAGCTTCTCAGCAGTGACAACCCTAACAGTCTATGATTAAGATGGTAAACTATATAAGTACATGTATGTGCATATAATAATGTATGTATTAGTATGTCTGTCTGTCAGTGTATTCTATAAATATAAACATTATTATATAAAGCAAGACTATATCAACCAGTCAAGAACACACAGCAAATAGTGCTGGTATCACCCATAATTAAACTGTGGTAAATAACACTAACTATACAATAAAATTCAAACGAAAGCAATGCATTGTACCTTTTTCACTATATATACTCATTGTTAACTGGATAACAAATGTTTTATGGTAATACAAATTAATATTCTACCAGCTATTTCAAAATGTATTACAAATTGTATAACTCGTCAAACATTTACAATAATGGTCAAGTTTTAAATAAATGTAATAGGTTTTTTTAAATATAAAACTTATTGTTCATGGATTTTTAATATTAATTGAATACAAATTCAAATAATTTTAATACAAATAACAATTTAAATTTCATATGATGTGGCTAACCAAAGCAGCGTGTAAATGTAATTTTTCATACATACATGAGATTCAGGTTATATAATAATTATTATTTTGTTTTAAATGATAATAAATTTCTACATAAAATACTAATCATCTAATGGAATATACATATATTTAATTTTATAACTTCTGAGGATATTTTAAAGAAAATCTGCAACTGGACTTCAAAGGATCAGTAAATCAAATTCATCTTAATGAATTTCCGATCTGCTCAGTATACAAGCATTGTGTTCTGAGAATTCTGGGCAATTATGAAAAGGACCTAGTGAAAATGTGACATTGTATTATTAATCTATTAAACAAATTTAAAGAAGAAAAATATAATTATTTACTTTACATTAAAATAAAATATCTTCAACCATCATAAACAAATACGAGTCACATGCATTTAACAAACTTATTATAATGTGACTACACCCACTTTTTCTTTTCTTTATTCTACAAAATCTAAACCACCTGCTACTTGTAAATCTAATTATTTTCAGCATTTCTTGACGGGATAAGTAATACATAAAAGTAAAATGTTCTGTAATTACCTTACATATATAACATAATTATCAGGTCTGTTAAGCAACTGAAACATTAAATAATTATTAAACAATCACAATACACAAGAAATATCTCATATATTCTATTACAGATACAAACATTCACCTACATTCACATTCAACATAACTACATAGAAAAAAGATTTCAAACTATCATCCACACTTTTATCCATCTAATCAGTAAATTCTCATATTTAATGCTTTGTAAGACTGATAAAAGTAGGGATGTGTAAAGAAATCTTTTTGGATTTTACAGTTGCATCCACACTGTCTTTAGCAATTAAAAAGAGAAGTCTAAATCAAATGATCCTCATCACACTCAGAGCATGCAATTTGCAACAAATCAAACACAGAATCATATTTACAATAATTTAGGATTTAATGCTCATTTAAGAGGGGCAAAAAAACAGAGGGCAAATAAGATCAATGTGTATGTTAGTACACTAGTTTTACTAATAATTTATATTGCTCTGATACTAGGTGGTTTTATCAAATGGATGACATAATTTTAAAATTTGTTACTGTAATATAATGCATGATATATATACACACACACATGAAAATCGAACATCATAAGCAAAACACTACAATTAAACTGATAATAAAGCAGTGAAAATCAATCTCTTGCATAATTACGTTTTATCTCCATCTATTAATAAGGCCACTTTTTAGTCAGGCCACATTTTACTCAAATATCAGTCTGTTTATGACCACTACCAAATTATAAACAAAAAAACAACTAGAAATACATATAATCACAGCCCTGCATAGATTAACTTTGGACTTTTTACACTAAATGTCAGTTCGAAATAACTGTATGTATTAGGCTGAAATAAAATTAGTTGCTGCATCCCTATATGAATCTTTAGTGCAATAATTAAAGGCGTCTCTTATCAGCCAACAGGCAGAAATATATGTTTACAGAAACTTGACAAATGGTGAGATACATTAATAAATCTCATGGTTCATTTCCTTCATAAATTCTTTCTCACAATGCAACATACAAACAAAATATTAAAAACTAAAATGTTAACAATTTAAAATAAATGATCAACCAAAAAGCAAACCAACATTGTTTTCAAGAATGGCTTTAAGTAACATTATCAGTTTAACCTAGAAATATCAAGGTAATACAAAGCTGAAATAGTTTATGAGGCACTTCAACAAATATAAATGTACACACTAACTGCAGTAATATTTGTGTTAGAATGAGACAACAATAACAAAATAAATAATCCACAACAAATGAGCCAAAATAAAACAAAATAACAAACAAGATGTTGCTTACTACATGGTTAGTGGAAATGGACACATGTAAGGCACATGCAACTGGACTGTTTTACCTAGAAACTTTAGTTTCAGATTTACAAGGAAATAAATATGATAGTCCATGTGAACTTAAAAGCCAGAAAACTAGGTTTTAATAAACTAGGGGCATTGGAACAAAACAAGTACCAGACACTTAAGTTTGACCACCTAAATGAATGATGTTATATCTCAGCATTATAGAAAAACAGTCACATTTTGGCAAAGTAATTCAAACATCATTTAACAGTTGCTGGAAATCGGTTTTTATCTAAGTAATAAAACAACCATAATAACAATAATTATTACTGTGGAACTACTTTCAAATTGCCTTTTGGTCTTGAATTACTGATCAAAATATTCTTATAGAAGGACCGGTCCTACACCAGTTGCAGAGCTATCAACTGGTATGCTGCACAACTCTAAGCATGGATGCGACTCATAGTGATATGCATAACTTGGTTATCAGAACCACACCATCAAAATTAACACAGAATTAAAAAAAGTTGATACACTCACTGTGTGTAGAACTCACATGTGTTATAGTAGCTTTCAACAATATCTTCAGGTAATGAAGATTAATTTATTTACAACATAGCATGTGTGTGAGTGTATGTGTTTGTTTCTATATTATTTGGAGAAGATAAAATTTTACATTAGAAGTGGGTGGAAAAACCACATTTCATTCACAATGTGTTTTCATGCCAATTTTCAACATTTTAAGCTTTGAAATGCATTTCAAATTGGAATTTAAAGATATGCATATTTTGATCACAATTTTCAATTGTTCACATTTGGTTAGTTTTAGTGAGAATTTGTTAGTTTTAGATGATTAACATTGGCGCAATTTTCCACTAACTGATCTGGTGTTCTACAATCACCGGTTTTAGTGGTCTCAGGTTTTGATTGTTGGAACAGACAGGTGATAAACAAACATTCTTGTGATAAGTCCTTACATTACCGTATCTCCAGTTAACATCCTCAAATTGCTATGGTAATTTAAACTTTAAATATTATCTATTGAGAATACTCAAACACCTATACAGTATTAATAACAGAAAACTAAATCACTCACACATTTGATTGTGACAACTTCCCATTGCTTCTTTTCATTTGAAATCCATAAAAATAACCAATTAATTTTCGGCTGTCACCCTGAATAATAATAATAATAATAATAATAATAATAATAATAATAATAATAATAATAATAATAATAATAATAATAATAATAATGAATTAATTTAAACCATGTAGGCTATAGAATTAAACTTGATTCCCAAAGGACTTGCTCTATCCTACCATAGGTCTCCACGTTTTATATTACTAGAACAAAACACTTATAAAAAAAGCCCTACTGTTTTGTTCTTTGTGGCCATTGATACAACAGATACAAACTAGAATGGTGTAATGAATTTCACAGCAACATGGTGTAACTTGTACAAATACTGTCAAGTTTGTCGAATAGTGTCCACGTTAGTGGACAGCTGGCAACAGAAAAGCTCCTCAGCCATTGCATATGATAGAGGTTGACCGACGTGATCAGTAGTTTGACTGCTACTGTCAGTTCTTCTTCTTCGATGGACCTCGTGGAGGCGTGACGGGCCGGCCTGAATTCAGACCTCCATACTGATACTTGGCCTTCTTCTCAGAAGGTTTCAGAATCTGAAATGTATTTCAAAACATTAAAAATCTTATAATATTACTGGATATCAAAATCTTTTGAATATTTCAGAACATTAAAACATTTATTTTATTGAATAAATAAATTACAAGCAACAATTAAACTTTCTAATTGGCTATTTAAAAAATTGTTCAAATTTATTACCATCCAGTTGTATCTTTTAACAATTTGTTATTTTAAAATACGAAAACAAATTACTGCAATGCTGAACTTGGGCAACTGAAAAAACTTGGGCAACTGAAAAAACCAACATCACCAAACCCATCCAAAAATAATATTTAAAAAATCCATAAATGAAAAATAATAATAATAAAAAGAAATAATTACAATTTCAAATGAAGAGTTGTTTTGAATAATGTCATTAATGTATCAACTTTTTTTTTTTCCAAACCAACAATGAATGAATCAATCAATCAATGAAAAAATACATTAATTAACAGGTGTCAAACACATAGGCAGAATTATTCCTAGTGAAAACCCACTCTGCAGTGAGTAACAGTTACCTGGAAGGAGCACATGAGTGTGTCGTCGACAGACATCATTCCACCTGCATTGTCAAACTCGCCACAGTAGTTGGGTGCAGAAAACAGAGTCACCAACTGTCTTTTGGCAAAGAATTCGTAACCGTCTTCAACAACCTGAAATAACATGATATAATCGGAAACTAGTAAAAAACCCAACAACAATACACATATCAGTAAAGCTAACTATCAAACACATAATTCTACTTAAAAAGTAGAAAATAGATAAATAATAAAATATACATATAATGAAAACAATATAAAATAAGTCCTCAAAACAAATCGTCATTTATAGTTTTATTAGTATAATTTTTCTTTAGAAGCATATACAACATATACACCTAAAAACTTTTAAAATCTCTTTACCATATATCGCTGTGTATTAGCCAACATGTATAAACCGACCCCTTAGTTTGCCTCTTTATATCTGGTAGAAAAGACTGGTACCAACCCAACATCAGTCATCAATGGTGTTACATTTGTGTTTCATAGGTATTTAAACTAGTCGAATTAGAAATAAAGCTTTAAAAACAAACATCCTACAAAACTGGTACCTAATGTAAATATTTTAACACACAGCGTTACTTTCATATAAGTTTCATATTCTGTAGAAGGTGCATGGATAAAATATCTGTGTAATTATTACTATTATTTATGTTTTGTGAAAAGAACTAAAGGATGAACATAATATCAGAAAGAAAACATTGCTAGGCACGGTCAGTTACATTTTCAGTTGTGTCAAAAAATGCATAAGTCCAGCTCTGATTACATGACCCACTTCCTGTTTGTGAAAACTTTGGCCAATGTTTATCAACTCAAACATTTCTCAATATGAATTTAACAACAAAATCAGTATTCAACTGACCTGGTGAACTGCATAGTAAGTCAAGGTCATGTCTGATCAGATTTGGTTATTACGAGATGTTTGTAACACACACCTAAAACCTAAAGCCCTTAACACACATACACACCAAACATAATTTAAATACAGCTCTTTTTAAATTTGATTATTTCTCAGTATTAATTTACCAACAAAATCAGTCATTTAACTGACCTGGTGAGCTCTGCATAGTAAGTCAAGGTCATGTCTGTTAAGGAACTTGCTAACAACATCGGCACCAAATGTGAACGATACACCCCGGTCGTTTTCACCCCAGCCCTGGACATCTTTGTCAGGGTCTGACCATAGCAGGTCACACAGCAAGCCTGGAAAATTGAAATGTTAACACACAAATAGTTTTAAAAAGTCAATTTCTATATATCCCTTTTAGTTTTTCAAAATAATTAACAGATATAATTTTTTTTTTTTTTTTTTTTTATTATTTATAAACATAATTAAAAAATGACACTAGGCAAGTTTATAATTAAATGCCTATCTTTCTGCATCACGGTATATAAAAAGTTTGTAAGCAAATGTTAATGACACACACACACATATGCTAAGATGTTCAACTAACCTGTGTCAGGAACATCTGTTGGCCTCATGATTCGCCTAATCTGTTCCATTGACTGCAAATCTGGAGACAATCCTAGGTAAAAGAAAAGTAAAAATTTTCAAATCCATAAAACAAAAATATACGCGCTCGTGCATGCGTGCGTGTGTGTGTGTGTGTGTGTGTATATATATATATATATACATACATACATACATACATACACACAGTAGAATTGCATTGCCTCGAATGCCGATGGTTCGAACCTACGACTATGGTCGAACCAAGTACAAGGTCCCGATTTTCCGCTCTATTAAACCAATGTATTTAGGTATTGTTAGGTCGAATGCCCCGAGAATCGAACCGTAGCCTTCCTTGAAATGAATATGTCAGTCCGAACTGTCAATTCACTCATATTTCGCACAATTTTTTACTTCTGTTCAAAGAAATCTACGTGGCAATTTTGCCGATCTTTCAAGTTACTTACAAATTAAGTTATCATAGATTCTGAATCCAATATTTCAGTGAATGAAATAATCCCTAACACGTGTCGGCTTGTTGACTTGTTTATCTAACATCAATCAGTAATTATCTTTCAAGTACAGACTGTAATTATAATGGTGGTAATTGTTAGATGAATTAACTATAATCAGTGTTAACCATACATGAGTGTGGGTACTGTTTCTTTTTCTTGATGTATGGAAAAGTTCAATGAAATGTACTGCTATAATCACAAGGAAGTGGCCGCCGCATTTGCTTTAATTTTGAGTAAATGGTTTCACTCGAACATTAATTCTATAAAATTCAATACCCAGTTGAAGATAATGTATATCACCAAATGTTATGGCTGAAGTAAGTGCGACTGAAATTGCTGAGCAATCTAGGGAAGGACCCGAAAACAGGGGATACCTGGATCAGCACTCAGTAAACGTGGAATCAAACGTAGTTTAAATAGAAAAACTATTGAACAAAAGTACCAGGCAATTATGGAATTAGAACAAGGAGAAATCTCCAAAACAGAAATAGCAAAAAAAAATTATGTCCCCAAAAACACTCTGTTGGGGTGGATAAAAAAGGAAGATGCCATTAAAGAGGGGTACACGAAATTTTGCCCCAAGCGTAAACTTATGAGAGTAGGTCATATGAGAGTTTGAAGAACTGGAAAGTGTAATGCTAAAGTGGTTTACTACAATGCGGGACCGTAATATCCCCATTTCTGGTCCACTTCTCTTGGAAAAAGCCCAACAGCTTGCTGATTGTTTAGGTTGTGTTAACTTCAAACAATCGGTTGGGTGGTTGGAATGGTTCAAACACCGCCACGGGATATCGTTTAAAAAGGTTTGTGGAGAATCGAAATCGGTGAATCCATCTTCAGAAGAAATGACAGATTGGGAACATCGACTGACCCATATCCTTGAAAGATATGAGGCAGCCGATGTTTATAATGACGATGAGATGGGCATTTTTTTCAGACCGGTATCCAATAAAACTCTCGAATTTAAAAATGTTCAGTGTCATGGAAAAAAAGAGAAGCAAAGATCATCTCACTGTACTTGTTTGTGCAAATATGGATGGGAGTGATAAACTGCCACTCTTTGTCATTGGCAAGTCGGCCAAAC